>JAEMBS010000417.1:0-25000 GCA_018467065.1 Ephestia elutella
TGTTTTTCGCTCCAACTTGAATTATAGCCCTCGCTCGCTTCGCTCGCTCGGTCAATGAGAAAAAATTCATATACCACACCCGACAATTTACAATCTCGAATCCAACGCATGGGGATAAATTCCCTCTCCATAGAGCAAGGGAGGATAAAATTCAGAAAGCAAGGCTATTTTCAAAAGATTTATTAGCTCTGCAACCTGCGAGCCACTTAACTAGCCTAGCCACAGCCGCATTTTATAGCCCGATATATCAAGTACCTTTCTGTTTTTATGGGGTATTGCATTTGAAGTATCGACCATTGCTCAACTAGTTTTATAATACCACTTGAGCGGTGCATTTGATCGTATGCAGATGCTTCCGTCAACTTCTATTAATGCATTTAGATCCATCATTAAAGTTACTTAGTATAGCTTCGGCTATTTTGGTAGAATGTAATAAAACGCTGCTAAATTACCTACACACAAAAATCTGTCTATTTTAATTGCATGCAGCCTGGCTCGTAAATCTGATAAACACCCAACGG
Organism: Ephestia elutella; assembly: GCA_018467065.1. Lineage (NCBI taxonomy): Eukaryota > Metazoa > Arthropoda > Insecta > Lepidoptera > Pyralidae > Ephestia > Ephestia elutella. Next base: position 522 of record JAEMBS010000417.1, read on the forward strand.
ATTTAGATAAACATCCTGAAAGACCTAAAGTAAAACCTAATAGATTTTTTAAGGAAAAAGCCAATAAAGATGTATCTGACAATGTGGTTACAGAACACCTCGTGGTAATCAAACCACCTGCTCACAAATGTTGTCTTGCAATATTGCATGAAGTTATCGAAACCAGTAATTAACTGCACAAAGTCAGACATGTTATGCAAGAAGCAATGTGCAACGCTGCACAGTGTGGGCGATCAATATCGTCACGGGAATCAGTCACCCCGTTGCCAAGGATTGCGAAATTCCCCTGGAAGATCTCGATTAAATAATTTTCATGAAATTTAATGTCTCGTCACACAGAGCAAATATAGATCCTACTTAAATTTCTTATAAAGCAAATAACGTATTGACATCTTAAGAATATTGTATTTAGTTTTCCTTGAAATTAAATGCTGAAATGCGAAGTCACTAAATAGAATCCGTAACGAGAGTTCGTGCAGTTTCTGCGTACGTGATATCGCCGACAACTTTCCAGGAAAATCCACTCTCATGGTTTAGAATTGTCATCGAGAAAAAACATCACTGGAAAAAACACTATTTGTTGATATGTAAAGACGACGCAGATTGACATCTCCTTTCAGAATCCTTTCAATTCGCTTTTTAGACCTTTATATATTCCTAATCCATTCATTCCACTCTTTTTGGCCTTTAACACATTCAAGATTCTTATAGGCTATAAGGATAACAGGCTCTAGAGTATTGTACCACATTGTACCCTAGATCTATTGTGTTCGAAATTAAAAAGTGTCCAAAATTGGTAGAAGTTTTGGAGACTATGCAAGCTACCGCGGCGCCAGATCCGAGGATATTGATCGCGTTCTCCCTAGCAACACGGCGCGATGCACATGCATATTACACTCATATTTGTATGCAATTATGCATAGGGTTACCATCTTCTTTGGGTATTGAGAATTACCTGCGGTGTCCGATTATTTTCAACCGACTTCCCAAAAAAGGAGGAGGTTATATGTTTCGATGTATGTATGTTTTTTTTTTATGTATGTTCGCCGATTTCTCCGCCTATAGTGGATTGATTTCCAAAATTATTGAAATTTAAATTATTGATTTTAATTATTGAAATTCGAAAGAGTTTATTCCCAAGTTGGTCCCATTTTAACCACGTCAGAATCTGTTCGGTAATTTTAAAGATACCTAACAAAATTTACAAATTCAAGCATTGGATTATAGAGCAAAAGCCCGCGACAGCATGCCCTTCCTTATTTTATGAAAACTCAAGATTCTCTGTGCATGTCCCCAACACAGAAATAGCGATTATCGACTATAAAAGTTGGATCATGATTGCTTAGGCAAATAATTTGTAGCAATCATATTTAAAGTGATAGCTCAATTTCCTCAAAGTAAAAGCTTTCTAAAGATTTTATTCCGAATAATATGAGAAATCATGCCATCCATTGCCAAGCAATTGGTGCAGATACAAACCCCTGCCAGACATTGTAACTTTACTAAATTATAGTCATGTTTGTTTTATTATAAAAGCTAATTTTAATGATACTTTGAGAGGTCCCCAAGGGTGCTTTCTACCTATATAAATCACCTTTTCTATCCATATTACTTGCATAAGCTACTAAGATTCAAACTTCATGTGTAGTCGCTAATCTTTTTTACACGTATATCCCACAGAGAGAAACATTCAGCATTTTTAAAATAAGGAAGGTTGGTCGTCGCGGGCTCTTGGTATATTTATGTGCCAAAAATAATAGATTTCCGTTGAATTCTGACAAGTTCTGACATTTCAAATCAAATTGACATAAACGTTTCGATTTCTTAACTATCGGCCAGTGAAAAAATAAGTTTAAGTTTTCATGACAACAAAATTGCGCCAAGTGCACTAAAAATGATAAAATAATTTTTTTTTCCACAAAAAATGAACCGACTTCCATTGTAAAACTTAAAATCATGAAATAACTTAATAGGTAGATTAATGAAAAAGAAAAATGTATTGGCATGCTACCTACTGATTGAGGTGAAGTCGGTGCCAAATTAAAAATTAAATAATCTAAATTTAATATCATGTATGATTAAAATGCCTAATACCCTTACTCCTGCACTTGGCGCCGACTTCACCTCAATCAGTAGGTAGCATGCCAATACATTTTTCTTTTTCATTAATCTACCTATTAAGTTATTTCATGATTTTAAGTTTTACAATGGAAGTCGGTTCATTTTTTGTGGAAATTTTTTTTATTGTTTATTTAAATTGTCAATTTTCACTAAGTATTCATGAAATCTTTTTATTTTCGTCTTTTTTGATTAACTCTGTCGATGAAATTATTTCTGACATGATTATTGATCATATTAGTGTGGTCTTCTAATACTTTCATAATGACAATAGCATCTTTGTCTTAATTATGGATTGAAAATAAATTGATATATTGGTACACTAGCTGTTGCCCGCGGCTTCGCCCGCGTGAGTTTCGCTTAGATGAAAAATCTTTTTGTGTTCCAAACTCTAGTAACCTAATCTTCAATACTCAAAATTTCAGCCATTTGGTTATCCCGTCTCCCGCCGGAATATATTAGGTACTCATATTACAGTCGCGGTGTTAAAATGAATCAAAAATGATATTTCATTAAACGATCTTCGCCTGCTCGTTATCAACAATTTCCCGTGTACCACCACTCCCACCACGAGTCCCTCTTTGTCCTATCCCGTGTCCTGTCTATTTACTTATACGTCAGTAGAAAATGCTCATCAGGTTGAACGACTTTTGCTAAGGCCCCATTTCCATTTATATTATAGAGTAGCTGGTCTCTTGGAGTTCTTCATCAGATGTTCCATAATCTTCAATTTTTATACGTCAGCAGAAAATGCTCATCAGGTCGAACGACTTTTGCTAAGGCGCCATTTCTATATATGTAATAGTGTAGCTGGTCTCTTGGAATTCTTCATCAGATGATCCTGATCTTCGCTTTTTCTACATCAACAGAAAATGCTCATCAGATTGATAAACTTTTACAAAGGTACCTTTTCCAGATTTCTTATAGTTTAGCTGTTCTGTTAAGGTTCTTCATCAGGTGTTCCAGTTTTCAAAATCAATTATAGCCTATATGTTGCCCAGGCTTAATAGCTATACAACAAAAAAAGTTTCATTCAAATCCCTCCAGTAGTTTTTGCGTGAAACGCGTACATACATACAGACAGACAGACAGACAAACAGAAAGACAGACGGACAAGAAATTCCAAAAAATTTTTTTTGCTTTCTTTTATTCTTTTTAGGTGTCCCTCTATCCATTTCAGTCAAAAATACTAAATGTACAGACAAAATATTTTTACTGTTTTATTATATACTAGCTGTCGCCCGCGGCTTCGCCCGCGTGAGTTTCGCTTAGATGAAAAATCTCTCTTGGAGCTTTTCATCAGATGTTCCAGATCTTCAATTTTTATACGTCAGCAGAAAATGCTCATCAGGTTGAACGACTTTTAATAAGGCGCCATTTCCATATATGTTATAGTGTAGCTGGTCTCTTGCAGTTCTTCATCAGATGTTCCAGATCTTCAATTTTTATACGTCATCAGAAAATGCTCATCAGGTTGAACGACTTTTGTTAAGGCACCATTTCCATATTTCTTATAGTTTAGCTGTTCTGTTAAGGTTCTTCATCAGGTGTTCCAGCTTTCCAGTTTTCCAACAAAAAAGTTTCATTCAAATCCGTCCAGTAGTTTTTGCGTGAAACGCGTACATACATACAGACAGACAAGAAATTCCAAAAAATGTTTTTTGCTTTCTATTATTCTTTTTAAGTGTCCCTCTATCAATTTCAGTCAAAAATACTAAATGTACAGACAAAATATTTTTACTGTTTTATTATATGTATAGATTAATCTTGTGGATACCCACATGATTAATGTACCAAAGAAAACTTTCCCTTAACGAAGAAAACTTCACATTCTATGATCTGACCCTCATCATCATTCTCTCGAGCCGAAATGGCAAAATTAGATTTTGCCATTTCGACTGATGATCTGACCCTAGGGTCTATCTATCTACAATTAGCGAAGTGCCTATTAGCTGATCCCTCTGCGCCTAGAGACACTGATACAAGCTTCCCCGCCCATCCCATCGAACGCCAACTTCGAATCAATTCTACCGCGCATGCGTCCTCCCTTCCCCACCATCCGCTCGATAACTTCACCATGGTACACGTCACCCCGGAGGTAAACGACTCTGGGACGTTAACATAGGTCTTGAATCTTGTTATTATCAACATTCATCAATAATAAAGAAGTATACAATACTTACATGAAAAATTTTGTGCTTAGTTTAGTAACCTTAGATTCCATTTGTAACTTTCCTGAATTTTCCTACATCATGTAAATTAATAACGTAATGTAATTATTGTTGACGTGGCAGTAAAAAGCGTTAGGTAATCAATTATTTAGGTCTCGTATGTGAATGTCACCTGCATAAGCTGACGTGGCATATCTTCATTTGTTGCACACGTTGCGTCATTCTAATTTTATTGAAGATTATTTTAGAGTATCGAGTTGTGTATTGCATGTCATATTATAGTACATGTCGTATTTGTGTGTTATTGATTTTTTTAAATGATTTAGTTCATGATTTTTTTGTAAAGATATGAATATTATGGTACTGTTATTTTTGTATGTTTAATTGAATATTATCTTACGTCTTACTATAATAATTAAATATTTGTATTTTTAAGTGGTTTGTTGATAATGTTATTATCAATGTATATAAATGTTGGTATCAGTTGACATAATCAATTATCGCATTAGATATTTCGCTATCAATTTGTTAAACTTGCGACACTTTAGTGTCTGTTGTAAGTGTACTATTTTTAACTTTATTAGCTATTAAATGATGATAGTTTTTGGAATATACGCCTTCTTTGGTTAATTATTATGACTTAAGTTTTCTGTATGTTTCTATTTCATTTTGAAGTTGCTGGGCATCGATGTAGTAATCATTGACGACATTTCTTTACTTTCCCAATTCGCAAATACATATTTTTGTGAAAGCACGATATTCAAATAAAGTATTAGTTATTGTTTTTGCCTGATACCCGCCAAGTAACGATATGAAGGGAAATGGGTACACGATACACGATACGATGGGTACACCTCTAGATAAGAAATGATGATGGCGAGTAAAGATATGATTATTATCTTTACTACCAATTACACTTTTCTAGATCCTTCTAACATTTTCTCTCACATAATGGGCATCCCATAATACGGGTGAGCCAGACCAAAAGCGAATCGATGGGCTTGTCTGCAACACGCAGGCGCGCGCCGGCTACCGACCGGCACAGATAACACGTGTCAATGTTTATTTACGTTCTGGGCACGTATCCTCCACTCGGGGTAATGGGCATAAAGTAGCTACATGGATGAGACACAGATATGTGATGTTAGTGTGTAAACCGAGAAGTGCTAAAGGATGTAGAGATGGTAATAAATATACTTAAACAAGTCATTTTTTACAGTCATAGCCCTTGTGCTCATTATTCTAAAACCATATTTACATAGTCACGATACAATAGCAAAGAAAAAAAGGGTCTAAAAGACCAAAGCACAGTTCATCGTATCTGGAAGAACAAAAAGGTAATAGGAAAGAGGAAAATGGAAAGCACTCCACCGACAAGAGACTTGCTCTTATGTTCAGTGGTGATTATTTACATTGAATTGAAATTACTATAAATCTAAATTCATAAAATTCTGCGCCTAGAGCTAGTCAGAGTTCTTGTATAATACATGTATCTTTCTTTTATACTAAAAGTATAAAGTAAATTGCACAAACATAATAGAGAAAAGAAAACGTCGTATTTACAATGTTCCTGGTTTAAAGGTCGATATTGTTAACTATTAAAAAAATCTTTATCTGCTGAAGTTACGATAGAAGATAAAGTTTACTTATATAACGTGGATAAGGTTTCTACGAATCATGAAATCTTTAACACAAAGGAATTTGGTTAGTTACATCATGTAACCAAAGTCGCCGTGGAGTCGGATCAATGCGTGACGTCACGATCTCCGTCTCAAGTCACGGTCCGTTGAAACTTGAAACATCATTCCCTGCCATTGTCTTTGTACTAGCTGTGGCTATTACTATAAATGATGAGGTAACCTTAAAACGTAGTTACTTGAAAGCAGTAATAGATTTGAATTTGATGACATAATTTGCCTCTTAGGTTAGAACTCCTGTAACCTCTACATAGACAAGTTTATCGCATTCAGTAATATAATTGAAAACATAATGACTTGTTTAATTGCTGTGGTAGTTAAAATAGTCTGGAACTATTTGAAGATTGTCAATGTTTGGAGTATTCTGTCTGATATTCTAATGATTAACTATTACAATCAATCTGGGAATTTCCTAACAACATAATTCATTATGAACGTAAAGCTTTACATGTTATTTAATATATATGAAGTTTGGAATTTATATGTTGAATATGCTGACGCAGCATTTGAAGAAAAAATATAGTTAGCAATATCAATGAAGGTAATCATAACTGTTAGTCTGCGAAATCAATAACTGCTCCTATCAGTGCGCAGTCCCCAAAGACAGCAAGCATGCAACATAACTTTCTCGCTTCCCGCCCGATTAAAATTCAAATTCTCCTATAAATGCCCATTGAATACTAAATATTGAATAAAATATACCCCGTTTTGTCGTGTGTCGGTGGAGGGAGTTGGCGGAGAATGTCCATCACGTAGCTAATGGCGATCGGAGGAGGGGTTTGGCGCAAGCGTACTCTGTTGCATATCCTATCTACACAAATTCATGTAATTTTTTATTACAACAAAGAATTTATGACATATTTATCAGTTATCACATATTTTTGAAATAAAAATAGATAGAGTAGATTACTCGATTGTTATTGTGAATTTACGCGACTTCACTATTTAAGTATCATTTCACGCTTAGTACTTCTTATATTACCAGTACTAATATAATTTAGTCAGAAATTTTAGTGGGCTGTATATATTCTTGTATATGTACTTATATCATCATTCTTCTCTATTATAAAACGATGTGATATGTTAACTTTATCACATCATTAAATACAATAATTGAAGCAACCTGTTGTGTTTATCCAGCTTTTTTTTTTGCAAACTTAATCATATAAAACCTGTTAGTTCTTTTGGTTATTATCTATATCGATGAGTATATCATCAAATATTGAATGTATATCAGCATTTACATCCTCATAAACTTCTACTGCATTATCAGATAATTACAAAAGTATGTTTCAAGAGAAAAACAACATTTCTTATCAGCAAATGAAATTTTGTCGTTATCTGTCTGACTACTTTATAAATAAATTCGATTAGCCTTTGTTCCATCGTCCAATTGAATTCAATTATTTTCATCCCTTTGAATTCTAAATTCTCAGTTAATCTGCTCTGACGTACTCGGAACTGAATAAGATTTAGTGTGTGATGCGCTGAAAGGTGAATTCAATTACTTGATTGCAAAATTCGCTGGACGTAATGAACAAAAAGCTTGCATGCTTTTCAGCTCGCCTTCGTTATGCAGAGAGGAAAGTACGGCAAAAGTCAAAACGTAATCTCCTTTGTTCCTGAATGTTTTATTTTAAGCTTCTAAATCTTAATCTATTTGACATATTCAATTTGGACAACTATGTTTTTGATCGTTTATTTTTGATCTATTTCATATCCTACTTTTCAGTCTATTAAATCTTATATCGAGACACAAGTATTTGCATTTTTGTGTTTATAATCATTATCATTGGTTTCGTATCTTTACGTGTGTATTAATCTCGCTTCTCGGCTCAAGTGGATCCGCGACACCGGTTTATCATGATGCTCGTTTACCTGGCCGCATAACTGTTTTTTTCTCGATCTTCGGTCTCTTCACAAAAAGCGATGAGCTAGCTGCCTTGCGTCTTCTTATTACTAAAGCACAACAAATGAACGGCAACACGGCACTGTAAACGATGCGCCGTTGCCGCTCTGCACGCTCGGCTGACTCGTCACGTGACGTCACGTCTCAAGATGGCCGCCACACCGGTCGGTCCCCCCGCTCCCATCACCCGTCTTCCAACCGGATCCGTTTCGTGTCGCTGGGTAATGGTAATAATAATTTAAAATGCAGCCGAAAGGAAACCGAGCGGGAATAGATTCAAATTAAATGCATCGAACACGTCGCAATACGTGTTCCACATTAATTGTCGTTCTGTAACAGAAGCTGTTTACTTTCATTTAGTATTACACGCATAGCTGAAGCGAGGGCCTGACCTAACGCCGACCGTGTTCGTGACGTGACTCATTGTATAATCGCCTTCAACCAACTATTATTATCAGTATTGTTTTGTGGTTTAGAATAGTTTAGATTATGCAAAGCAACAAACATTTCTTTGTTTATATTGCTATATTTATATGCGTCAGTTTTGTTTGATCCATTATTGTCACATTTTTAATTATAAATACGCCTTTGATCAGTGCGATTGCGTTGTCTTTTATACGTATTGCATTACATCTGGCAGGCCGTGAGTAAGTGCAGTACAGATTGCTGGTATCATATCGTGTTTGTTATCGTGGCTAGCGTGGTAGGTATGTGTTGGTATGGGTGCAGGGCGCGGGCGAAGCGGCGCAGCGGCGTGGCGGCGGCGCATCCGCGCGTCGCGGCTAACGGCTCGCCGCGTCGTCGTGCGCGCGCTGACGTCACCGCTCGATAATGGCCGCCGCCGCCCCGCCGCGCTCCCCCTCTTGCTCGCCCGACATTGCCGAGCTCAGTCTCTCCTCGACCCGCTATCGGAGCGAGTGCCTAAAACGTTGCACAGGAACAACACGTATCCACTACTATCGGAGTCGGATGTGAATCTATTTAGTGCCCTAGTGTATAACATGGTGACAGTGTATTTTTTTAAATAGTTGGAAAAATCAGTGACAATTTACAAGAGAAACGAAGACAGCCGATCTCTCGCGCTCCGTACTTCGTCCGGCGGCGAGATGTCGGTGATGCAGAAGCGGCAGCATTGCTACCTTTGCGACTTGCCCCGCATGCCGTGGGCAATGTTGCATGAGTTTTCAGAGGCAGTGTGTCGTGGTTGTGTTAATTATGAAGGAGCCGATCGGATCGAAGTCGTGCTCGACACAGCCAGACAACTAAAGAGAGCTCACGGCTTTCAAGAAGGTAGAGGGCCAACACACGCTAAGGCAGCACACAGAGTACCTCTGGAAGCTCACCAAAATGGAGCTGAATCAACACCTAGAGGCCAGCCTGCTCCTCCGGCCCACCACGCGCCTACAACAGGCTTTACCCTTCATCATGCACGACCAACAGCAAACGCTGGTCTTTTGGCGGAATATGGCGGTCGTCGCGAAGAACATGAAACAAGGCGGTTGACGCACCTACCGACACATCATTTACCAACTCATGGTGGTGCCAGAATTGCGCCAGGACTACCTCTGAAGCGAGCTTTGGATGATGATGATCACCAAAATCACCACGAGCCTGCGAAAAGGATGCTGGAAGAGCATCCTCGACCACCACTGACTCGCGGTGATTCGCTCCCGGCAGTGTCTTTGGCTGCTCCTTTCGCTCCAGATCGGGTGTTCAAACAAGAAAAACATCCACTACGCACACCGTCCTTTGACGCATCTTCTTTCAAATCTAGTGGTGAGTACCATTTTTGCAATCATTTTATAAAAGTTTAGTTACCTTAGTAGGGAAGTATTATATTAAATACTAGCTGTCGCCCGCGGCTTCGCCCGCGTGAGTTTCGCTTAGATGAAAAATCTCTCTTGGAGCTTTTCATCAGATGTTCCAGATCTTCAATTTTTATACGTCAGCAGAAAATGCTCATCAGGTTGAACGATTTTTGCTAAGGCGCCATTTCCATATATGTTATAGTGTAGTTGGTCTCTTGGAGCTTTTCATCAGATGTTCCAGATCTTCAATTTTTATACGTCGGCAGAAAATGCTCATCAGGTTGAACGTTTTTTGTTAAGGCACCATTTCCATATTACTTATAGTTTAGCTGTTCCGTTATGGTTCTTCATCAGGTGTTCCAGTTTTCAAAATGAATTATAGCCTATATGTTGCCCAGGCTTAATAGCTATACAACAAAAAAAGTTTCATTCAAATCCGTCCAGTAGTTTTTGCGTGAAACGCGTACATACATACAGACAGACAGACAGACAGACAGACAGACAGACAGACAAGAAATTCCAAAAAAATTTTTTTGCTTTCTATTGTTCTTTTTAGGTCTCCCTCTATCCATTTCAGTCAAAAATATTAAATGTACAGACAAAATATTTTTACTGTTTTATTATATGTATAGATTTTTTTAGATGACAACACGTACCTAAGTGTGACATGGACTATTCAATCATAAAAGTAGATGACTACAAGAGAATTGCTCTAACAGAAATTGGTTTTAGGCATTTAATACTATTGCTTTTTAGCTATCTAAATTATCACTATAAATATTAATCAATTAATATTCTTGTTGGCAATTTCTTAGCTGTTGCAAAAAATAAATTCGAAACGTTCTTAATAACCATTATTTATGTTAGATTATAATTCGCGACGGAAAGATTATTTTTTACGGTTCTTAAAACTTACTGCAATTCCACCTCTTATGAAGAAATGCAATAAACAAACTTTTCGGTTATAAAATTTACAGATGATTTGCTACCAGTAAAAAAATAATGCGTAATCAACCTGCACTTAATCGGATTTATTAAGCATTTTCCTCAGTTTCAATTAGACCTTATTAAAATTCCGTCTGCCTGTAACACACGGCTTTGCGTAAAACATTGTCTCGGTCTTTTACAGTATGCAAAAATATTGTGATTATTGATCAAAGATATAAATTGCTCTGGGATAACTGAAAAAATGAAAAAATAGCACGACCTTGATTAAGAGGATAACATAAAACGTGAGGACTAACTAGGCGAGATGATGAGATGTTTGACATAAATAGAAGAAAAAGGTTGAAATTCTACTTGGCGGCAGTCTTCTAAACCTCAACCGCAAAATCTTTAAAATATAAATAAGTTCCTATGAGGATATTTATCATCATCATCATCATGGGGGCCTCTGTTGAATCCACTCTTGGATATAGGCTCTTCCCTCTCCTTCCATTCGTGGCGGTCTTTTGCCTGCCTCATCCAATCGTGGCCTCCGTGGCTTCGGATGTCATCAACCCATCGTTGTGGTGGTCGGCCTCTCCCACGGGTGTCCCATGAATGGAGACCCAGGGAGGATATTTATGGACAATGTAAAAACCCTCACACGAATGGCCTCATATTTTTTAAAGCTATGTTTAATTGTAAATCAAGCGAGACATCAAGCATTTGTGCAATTGGTCAATTCTTCATATTTTCAGAACGTTCATGTTGGCAGAAGTTAACTTTGTTATGTTCTATACCGTAAGCTCTCTGTGGTGGAATAAGCATATTTCAAACATTTTCTCCATTAGTCATACATTTATTGAAAAATCCGTATTTGTATGCTATTTGCATTTTGCTAGCTAATATTACTTAAAACATAATTGTATGCTCACAGCTTTGACAGCTGAAATTCGTAACGTAGTAAATTACTGTGAGAGATCAGTCAGGCAAGACCAACAAGTTCCCATATCATAAAGATACATGTGTGTAGCAATAACAATTTAAAGTGGGTTAGTATCGTCGCAATAGATAGGAATTTTTGGGAAGTCACGCAGTCTGGTAGTCACGAACGTTGATTAGCGAGCGTGAACGTGCTCCGACGGATGATCGTGGTTTGTGCAAGCATCCGCCACGGGATTAATATCTAGGTAGGTGCATTAACTCGGTCCATAAATACAAAACCGGTCTGACTGGTTGAGCGTTCTCGAAAGCGAGCCCGCGCCCGCGGCCTCTCGCACACACGCTCGCTACGTACAAACACCCACGTAATTTAAACGCGGCACCGGCACTGAATGCACGACGCAGCGGTGTGGCAACGCCGCGTGACGACATTTTCGCTCGCGTACGTATGTAGGTAGGCCGGCGGGTGAAAAAATATAGCGCCTGCCTACGCTTGGCAGAGCCGCTCGACCACATTCCGCTGGCGTGTGTAGGGAGTTGAGCTGCCGGCCAAAAAGGTCACCGTGCGTGACGTCATCAACGCCATATGGGCCGGGCGGTTGGTATTACCCTCAATACCCTTCTAAACAATGTTTACGCCCAATTAAATTCGAGACTGAAAATCATTGTTCAAGTGTAAACATCGTCAATGTATATAAAAAAACGAGAGCTATTTTGTCTTAGTCTTGCTAAAACCATGTACAGACCGTTTTATTATTCCATTTAGTTTTCGTATTTGATTCGTATTCATATCGGTATGGAAATACATATAATCATGTTATTACGACCTCTGAACTTCAATTTTCTATTTGATGGTAACCTCTGATGAAATCCACTATGAGAACATTTAACTATTCAAGTATTGGAGTCGTATTGCATTAATTTTACTAGCTAACATTAGTTAATTAGCATCGTATGTGAAGCAAGACCTTCATTTACAGCCGTTTATGTAAGTTACACATGGCATTATAAGCTCTAAACCACATAGGACACCTGTGCGCTGAAACCAGTCTTCATACTCTTCGTTCGTACATATACTAACCTACCCATCCACCGCACGAATTAATTCGAATGAGAGCTCGCCAGTGGCGCTCTGACCGAGAGTGACACACCACTACGTAACTAATATACAAGCTATTTATATGACATTAGATGCGTGTTCAAGCGCGTGTTTACTATCAGTGGGTCCGCAAACGATGTGTCATCTAACATTGAATGTGAGGTTATTCAAACAAATTGAAAGGACGCCGTTCATCTTCGATGTGCTGTAGATACCGTGATGTTTGTTGCCAGGAGCTATTCTTATGCTGGGCATTGTTAATTAAATTTTACTTTTGTATGAATAGCCTAGACATGCTATTTCATTCTGAGTTAGGAATGTTTATTTCTTTTCAGTTTCAATGCGGAATTAAACTGTATCAGTAATTCAGCAGTATAAATCTTTTTATCTATTTCATGATTTATGAGCAATGTTCTTGTTATGTCATGTACTTTAATACAGATTTATATATTACACATGATATGTTAATTTCTTGTTTTGGAATTTTTGGAAGCATTTGAAATGCAGAGTCAACATTGACTATTTTCGGTTGTTACTAAACTAGACACTAAAGATACTGCACGAAGATAAGATTTGAGAGCTTTAGTTACTGAATAAATATGTTCTTCAGGTTACGGAAGCAGTACACCTCTAAGCAATGGATCTGCTGGATCTCCACTGGGTCGCGCAGCTGGATCTCCCCCTGTGTCTGGGGCTGGCGCCGGACCATCGCCAATGGCTGCGCTCATGTCAGTCGCTGACACGCTACCCCCAGGATCTCCTCGCTCAGCTGGAGGCTCTCCACCACAACCTCCGCCGCAGCGATCAGCTAGTCGTTCAAGCCAACACTCGCCCAACTCCTCAGGTAAATACATCATCAAGGTTTCGTGATGCATTTTGCAGTCATTACTATATCATACTTGATAGATGTTTATTTAGATGGTTAATGAGCAACTGTTTTGTGGTGGAAATGTAAAATTCCAAACCACCTTTGAGTTTCAAACTAGAAATTATAGAGATTCAATGCAAACTATATCAAAATGAAAAAAATTTGACAAACATTAAAATTTATCAAAATCACTTACAAATTAATCAAATCTTTGTATTGATTTTTTGTTATGAGGTAAGTAAACTGTTAACATCTAGTTAAACTCACTGACCGTATTATTTTAGTTAAACCGATTTGTTCGTCATTAACTTACGGCGGGTCTAAACAGGCGGGCGTCTTATCGCTGCGCTGTTCTTGTAAATATCTGTGGTATTCCACGGCGGCCGGCGTGGCGCCCGACGACCGCTTGAGCCCAAACTTTACAGCTACAGTCTGCCAGCGATTTCCGAAATAGCTAATAGCCCTAATATTAATCGAACGCCCCTCTGTTGTTTTTCTGAAACGCAGAATTATCGACTCTTAAAAGCATAGTATCATGTTTCGAAGTCGTTGATTGCCGCAGACGGTAGCTAACAATGACGTTGGTTCGGCAGGGTCGAACGGCGGGCGGCGGTCGTCGGGTTCCCGGCATGTGTCATCGACAACGTCGGTGTCGTCGTCCGAGGCAGCTGAGGGCGATGCTGCGGCACCAACGCCGGCCCCTCTGCTGAAGTGCACACTATGCCAGGAGCGTCTAGAAGACACTCACTTTGTCCAGTGCCCAAGTCAGCCGCATCATAAATTCTGCTTCCCCTGCTCCCGGGACTCCATCAAGCGACAGCAAGGATCAGAGGTTAGTTACTTTTTGTTTACTTTGTTACTGTAATGCTATAGGGTTGATATTTACTGTTAAGGGGTTATCCATTTGTTGAGATTGTCATTTGTATACACCTTGATAATTCACCTAAAACAATATCCTTTTTATTTATTGTAATAAGTTCTCTTCTCCTTTCGTCAGGTATACTGTCCGAGCGGGGAAAAATGTCCACTGGCCAACTCGACAGTGCCATGGGCGTTCATGCAGGGTGAGATTGCGACGATCCTCGGGGAGGAGTTCAAGCCGAAGAAAGAGCGGGAAACCTAGGGCAACGCAGTGCCAACTCGACTCTACCTCTTGTCCCTCTCATTGTGAGCGAATGCTGCAAAGAGAGTGCGGTGCGCACGAAGGCCGCGGTCCTCCGGACACGGTGTCTGCGGCGGGCGGACCGGATCTGGTCTGCCAACTCGTACCGATCACTTGTATATAAATTTGTAAATATTCAACTTTAAGTTTAGTCGTCTAGGGCTGTCGATGATTCGGAAGATGCGACGCGTCTGTCGCGAGGATGAGACCTGTTTAGAGTGTCGGATCCATCGTGGACCGGTTTTGTAGAATTCGAATTTCGATTCGACGTTCTGAATGGAGTACATATCCTTTTTTGAGGGTTTTTCGACTATTTTTTGTCTAGATGTTGATGCATTGTTTACGGTTGATCCCTGAGGGTCGACGTCGGGAGTTACAGCTTCTTGTCGAAGATGGTACGCTGCTTTATAAGCGGAATTTCTTCGGATGCCATTTTCTTAGTTACCTTTAGGTCCCGAACCATAGTGAACTCGGCATTTATTTATGTGATTCTTATATACTTATACGAGTATTATACGATATACGATCATGACATGTTATAATATTGTAGTGGAACGTACTGATTGTAAAAACATATTTCGAATATCGGAAGCTCATTGCTCCCCGTTGATGTACAGATTTTAGCTCGATGTATATTTGTATTTATGATATACAACGCATGCGATATAGTGTTATTTTATTACAAAGCTATTTGTTCAGAGTGGCTCGAGTTCCGTTATTGTCTTGCATTCGATAACATCGTCGTGCACGTAAAAACGATTAGTTTGTCTATTCACATGTTGATATTCTTTATTTTTGATTGGGAATCATTCAAAATTCTATTTCGGACTCGGCTTTGCGGAGTCTGTATTTGAGTTGATTATTTTGTAAGGATAAGTTAATGCGTTAGCTCCGAAGAGTGGATTCGCTCGCGCTTCGCGGCGTTTAGCGAAGTTTAAAGCGGCGCGAATCGCGGGCGCCGGCTGGTAGGCTACAGTATTAGCGAAATCGCTTGTTGGGGCGCAACTAGTCATTTTGTGAAATGTCAAATTGTCAGAACCGCGAAACGCGGCCATTATAGGAACTCTTAAAACTCGCTGCTATATTTGTATAAAGTGAAGTAATTATCATTATATAATTATCATTATATACGTCATAATGTAAACAGCTCGTAGTGCGCGTCAGTTTCGAAAGCTATCAGGAGACGCCGGGCCTGATCTTGATTGCAAATACTGGCTTCTTCTTCCTACTTCGCTTTACATTGTCGGTTCCTCTTCAGGAACCTTACATTAGGCTCGCTTGTAGGTAGTCGTGGTAGTCTTTCGCTTCATGCATGTACTATTGTTTTTTACGGCAAAACTTAAACATAATAATTCTACTTTTCTTTGTTTAGCTCTATATCTGTAAGTTGAGACGTTATGTCTTTAAACAGTGCATATTAGTACATTCAATTAAATTGACATGTCCATTATTTATTTTAGGTATATATTTGTGTACATATACGTACGTTGTATATACTTTGTCTACTTGTAAATATTTAGATAGCGTGGAACAGCCAACTTTTTATTAGATCTTCATCCAGTATTAGTAGGTCTGCCGGCGTTAGCTAGTTGTTTACATACCTTTTTTAATTTTTATTTAATTCTGCTCATTTTATCAATGTAATCCGTGTAACAGTTAACTAAACATTTCTAAGATTAACAATACTTTTAATGATAATAATGGAATTTATTCTACTTCATGGGTGCTGTCTCTCCCATTGATTTTATATATAATATATTTATTATTTTACCTGTGATTGGCAGGAATGATGTAATTGTATCGTTGTGATAATACTTTAACAGATTTTTTATTGTCTTTTGTGAACTGACGTTGCTGATAGATTCGAAATTGATCGTTAGTATTATCTCGGCGACGCAACTCGCTTCTGGTCGACACATGTCGACAGATGCATGTACATTGTAAGCAAGCACAAATTGTGCATTTTACTTTTATACTGCGTGTGTGTTAAATGTGCTGCATTACGACTGTGTTTCATAAACGTCAGTCAATGCTGTAGTGTTCGGCTTTCGATCATTTCGTTTGATTGCGGGAGTCAGTATCAAAGACGAGACACTGTCGCAATGACGAGACTTAGAACACAGGTGTGCCACAGGGCTTTCTTCTTGGCCCTTTGTTATTTATAAATTGGTTAATTAACATTTTAAGCGCTGCCGTATATTTAACACATCGCAATATTTTACTCCGCCTCTACCATAGGCTTCATTGTAGTTGTCGATAGTAATCGACGAAAAAAAAAACTTTATAATTTGTGAATCGTATCTTCTACTGTAAGCAGCAGTGAAATGCTTCGTTTAAGACGTTAATGTACATGTTGGTGAAATACAATTGATGTGATTTTGTAAAGTTGTACTTTTATTTCCTTTTTCTCCTGTACCTTTATTGAAACTTATGTTGCAAGTTCTTAACAAAACTTATTATAGTGGCTACGTGTTGTGTACGCTATTGAAATCTTGAAATAAATTCTGAATATTTTTTTTTTTAGTTACTGAGTCATAGATTTGAATAGATAGAGAGATTGACATACATGATAATATTCATGCCAATGGTTTGAATAGAGGGTTTGACATAGATGGGAATATTGGTATTAAATGCAAAGTGATAGTTTTAATTTGAAAGCTGGATGACAAAAAACAGAAGCTGAGAGTCCTGATCAACAAGAAATATATTCTGAACATGATATAATCATGTTCAGAATATATAAACGTTTTCTAACGAGTCTAACATCAACTTTAGACTACACTTTTTACAATATAGGTAAGTTCTATGATACGGCAAGATAAACCGATATATTCGAAATTAAAGCGAGAGCGATGGATACAGTTTTACTATTTGACAGTTATCATAGGACTGAACAATGTGTAAATGCATTGTCGTAGTCTACTTTAAATTCAGTATGTTAACCACGAGTACCCAATGAACTATAGGGACGAATCAACAATAACCCAAAAAATCCTCGTGGTCACCCTGGGGTGACAAAACGCGGTAACCACGAGTCCGACGGGTGATTAGAGTAGAGACTTACAGCATGCAAAATTTAACAAACATTGCAATTCACATTTCCTTAAGGCGATCGGGACAAAATACACATTAAACAAAGAATCAAATGTAAAAAATCTATTTGTTGCCGGATAGGCAAATATGTAGGTACACATCAATTTTCACTAGGATAATAGAAAAACAGTTTATGGAATACTCAAATGAATCGAATTAATCTTTATTCAGCAGGCCTACCATGAACTCTTATTGCGATTCAGTTTAGGACCTAAATTGAACTGAGGCCCTATTTTTGAAAGCGAAATACGAGTACCAACGAAAAAATAGACTATAATGTCTCGCATAATATGAGCGGAAATTGTGTCTCGCATTAATTTCATAGGTATCACTTCTAACAAAATTGTTAGACGAGTTATTTCAAAAATATACAGATACAGAATAATTGATGTCTAATAAAAAATCATTCGATCAATTATTCTGTATACTTTTGAAATTACTCTCACAATTTTGTTGGTAGTGATATGAAAATAATGCAAGACACAATTTTCGCTCATATCATGCGCGACATAATAGTCTATTAATTTTCGTTGGTATGTCACGGTTTCAAAATTAGGGCCCCAGTTCAATTTAGGTCCTAAACTGAATCGCAATAAAAGTTCATGGTAGGCCTGCTGGTCAAATTTTGTAAGTTGAATTATAACCGTTTCTTCTTATTCTACCCTTGGTAACATGTTGGTTCACTTAACAACAATTGACAGAGGACAATGTATTTGGATTGGAAGCCATGACCTGATGGTGCACCCAGATCAGCACTCAGCGAGGGAATTTTTCAACGGTTTATAGCTTGGCTGTTAGTCGTTTAAAATTTACAGCATTTTATGGTCTAGTTTAATCAGATGATAATAACAATAATATATTTTTTTACAAATTCTTATTTAAGATTTGTTTTTTAACTTGCTCATTTTTGTCCTCAGAGAGGAACAACGGAGCTTCAGAGAGGATGCCGGAGCCGCTGTGCCTGACCAACAGATGAGGTTCGAGAGACCTCGGTATCCAGTCGATCGATATTTGGTACGTCTAAATATATATCCCACTTTTGGATCTCTCACCAAATTTAATAACTTTTAGATAGATATCCGATCTGTCAAACAAATATGTCACTCAATTAAAATAAAAAGATAAAATTGTAGATCTTGTTTTAAAAGCGAAATTTTTGCATTTCAGGTTGAGAGCAGCAAAAAATTTGAAATGGTTAACATCATAGACGACGATATTTGGAATCCAGAGCCAGCACTAAGACCAGAGGATGAAATCATTCTGAGAAAGCTACACGACATGCTGCAATCGACTGCAGACGATCTCAAGTTGCTCTCTGGAGAACTATCCAAATACCACGAACCGGGGGTGCAAGTGAAAATGCTGCCTACGCCATTGGATGACGAATTTAATGAGAAAGTACATATTGAAGAAGTGGTGAACGCTAAATTTCACGGGAATAAAATTATTGATAATTCGCAGTATAAGCCAGAGCTCAAACTTAACGATAAGCCAAAAAAAGTGAAAGCCCCAATTAGTAAATTAAACGCATATGTGCAAGTTGATGCACCAATTTTTCAAAGACCATCTACGAAAAAAAAGTTAGAGATGACCCGCACTAAAGTAATACAAATAGATGAAAGAAATCACGACAAACTTAAAGAAAACAATCTTAATAATGCTAAAATAAATAATAATATTGCTGCAGTAAATTACAAAGAATTTTCGTATGAATATACAGAATCTAAGGAAGATACTAAGAAAATGAAACTAAATGTTCAAATAATGCCAAGTATTAGCATACGAAGTGAACTAACTGAACATAAAGTATTGCACTTAGATATTTTACCTGAAGTTAAAGAAGCTGAAAAATCGTCGGCTCATAATAGCAAAGTAGCCGTCATTACACTGCAGCATGAAGCAATTACAGACAATAAATTGTTAAAATCACAGGAGCAGCTATATCCACAACTCAGCGTTGAAACTAGAAGGACCCAAGGCAAGACAAGAAAGATATCGAGAATGTCAACTGGTGACAGCAGTTCTGCAAACAATAGTGATGGAAATATTATGCGTAGACCTATAAAAGTAGCTTTAAAGTCTTCTCCGAAAAGTTCATCTCGTGTTGACAGTTACAATAATTATAAGATATCGAATAATAAACCATTAGATAAAAAAGCCCAGTCTAGTTTAGAAAAATGGAAAAAAAAAATAAATACTGTTTATGGACAACCATCAACGACAAAAAAAAATAAAATGCCAAAGATTGGTGCACAAAAGGGTTCTTCAAATAAAAAGGGTGGTGTTTCTAGTACAACAGTCAGTAATAATAAGAAAACAGAATATATTCCTTATTCCCAATTAACATTAGGAGGTGTAAGTGTAAGTGATATAGAACGAGAAATATCCGATATACCTGAAAAGAATCAATTGCCACTGAGTCCTATTTTAGATAAAATTCTTAGTAGCCGTGAAAACTCATTTCATAAAAGTAGTCCAAAGAAAAATACAGAAGACGAACATACGAAAATTCTTACTACATCAGATGAAAATTTGTTACAAGAAGTAATTGATATTGAAAAGACGGTTGCTAAAACGCTTAAACGAAATTTAAAAAAAATAAATCAAGCCGATGAGAAAACATCTAATAATAGTAACAGCAATGACTCTAACAAAGTTGATAGTTACGCTGATGATTTTGAGGATGAAAAATCAGATGGTTCGAAAAACTCTACAATCCAAAATTCTTCTGATGACGTTCTTTCCCTAAACGAATCACCTAATTTACATTCGGAGAATGAGGATAATATTGAAAAATCAATAAATAATAACGGTTCTGCTGTGGACAATAACAAGAAAATATCGAAATTGGATATTCATAATAGGACATACATTAAAAAGTCAAATCTTTCATTTAAGAATAAAGTGGATGTATTTGAATTTGTACATTCTGTAGACACTCAGGAATCTGCAACTCAAAGTACTGCTTCGCATATAATAGCTTTGAAGGAAACACAAACTTCTCCCAGGAACGAAAGATCTAATATAGAACCAATACACAATGACTTGTGGCCATCTATAGACCCTAAGGGAGAGATTAGTCATATTTTAAAATTAGAAAAAGAGTTCATTAAAAAGCTTATAATTGACGAATACGGGGACTTATTAGAAAAGAATATAACCAAGCCTTCGACTTCTAAGGAGTTAGATGATACGCAGAATAACGTAGTTTCCTTCCAGAAAAATACGCAGACTTCTCCAGCGCATGTCAAAAGCGTAATGACGTCGCCTACAAGGACCAAGACTAGAACAACATCACCATTTACTTTGTCAGTACCGGTCGATCATCAAACCAGCCCGATGATTTATGTAACGAATCAAGAAGACTTTAAGTTGGAGATTGAGAATGTTGAAGAAGATCTTGGTATATCGATTAACTTGTCATCGCCAAGGTTCAGTTTGCGGCTACCTCAAAACTCTCGCGAAGTATTATCGAACTTTGAAGACTCAAACAATCAGACTCCATCTAAAGCGGCAACTAAAGAAATTACAAAAATCTTTAGAAAAGTTACTGTGAGTAGTAGTTCTAGTTCAGTAGATGCAGACAATTCATCATCAGATCTAAGTAGCTTGGGGGAGATTAAATTGAAACTAAAAAGAAGATTAAGGAAATGCAGAGTTTCGTCAATTTCTGATTCCAGTTCATCGCCTGTGCCGAGCCATTGCAGTTCAGAATTGCAAACTACCAGCATCTTGCCTTTACGTAGTGAAGGTGAGGTTAGTTTCGGTCAAGCAATGAGAAAAAATTCAAAGAAAAATAACAGTGATGGCGAACAAGCAATAAGAAAAAATTTGAAGAAACGTGTGAGTGATGGAGAAATTAGCGTTAGACGATTAAGTTGAAATAACTAAGTTATGACATAAATTTTGGCGTAGAAAACAAGCTTATAATTATTAAATATGATTTTGTATCTTTTCTCGTTGAGTTTTTCCGTGTTACTGAAGAATTTGATTATGTAAGTATAACGTTACATGCTGTCGGTTTGTATCATTCCTTATGTGCCTTGATCGTATGTTTGATTAGTTTATGGAAGTGAAGAAACTTTATTTCTAATGGAATGTGTTGCCTTCGTTTGTTGTTACTCGCCACAAGTACAAATAGTTATCGCAATTATAATTTGTGATATTCAATTTTGTGTTAAGTATAATTAGATAGTTATGTACCCTAGATATATTTTATACCGTCGTTTATAAATATTTTAATGTTAGTGTTTATTTTTTCATTATGTATGACTGAAATAATAATTTTGTATAAAATGATGTGTTATTTTTATTGAATTTTCTCTTCCCAAATATGGTGTTCACTGTTCAAGGCGGTATAGGATAGGAGCTCCCGATCTGTGGTACAACCTCTATGTCCAACAAGTTGTACCACGGGTAAGTAAAACTATCCATGAATAACGTTTTCAATCAGGTTTATGAATCAGGTATGAATTACTATTTAGAAGATTCTGAAGTATTAGTAAATCTGTAGTATCAGTTTTTGGTCAGACGTACACAACGAAACTACTTCCTTTTATATCTGAACCTTAAAATTAAAAATCTTGTTGGGCGGTTCTGGGTTAATTTACTAGTATGTATACGATGACTGCCGCTAGATAGCTGAAATAGTCAAGTCGGATACCTTTAAGCGGCTTGAGAAAAATCTGATACCAGTGTACTTCAGTGTAGGACACCATATATCTATATATATATATAACTCGTTGCGCTGGGCCGATGACATCTGCAAAATTTTGGGCAAAGCCTGGATGCGATCCGCAAGAGCCCGGTCAAAATGGAGGGACCATGAGGAGGCCTATACCCAACAATGGGTGATACAGGGCTGAAGAAGAAGAAGATATAACTCGAAGGTGACTGACTGACATAGTGATCTATCAACGCACAGCCCAAACCACTGGACGAATCGGGCTGAAATTTGGCATGCAGGTAGATGTTATGACGTAGGCATCCGCTAAGAAAGGATTAACGCGAGCGAAGCCGCGGGCGCCAGCTAGTTTTCTATAATATCTCTCTCAGCCTAAAGACGTCCACTGCTGGACAAAGGCCTCCCCCAAGGATTTTATCCGTGGGGGGGTTTTGCCGTAATCGCCACGCTTGGCAGGCGGGTTGGCGATCGCAGTGTGATGGCATAGTACGCGGAAAGATGCTGCTGCCCATCCTCCGGTGTTTTAAATCCCTTAGTCGCCTCTTACGACACCCACGGGGAGAGATGGGTTGGTGCTATTCTAAGGCCACACCTCAGGCCAGCTATAAGCTTTCTATAATATACTTGATAAGAAAAAGAAGAAGACGAGAGCTATCTATGCTCAGTAGCGAACTTATGGGGGTCACCACGTGCCCCGGTCAACTATCTAGTGTACCTACGCCTGCGACATGTTACACAACTAAAACCTGTGCTGCTTTTAAGAATTCAGTAGGTACCTAATAAACTTATTCACTTGTTAAGGAATTTCAGTAGACATTTGCAATGCTTTTATAGGTATTTTTAATTTCACACGAACCAAGGAAGGTATTTGGTTTGGTATTCGAAATATTAAGTTAACAATAATGTAACCGTTATGAAGTTACAAATACCAGTGCGATAAACAATATTGGATTTCTTACTTACTAGCTTTTGCCCGCGGCTTCGCCCGCGTAAATTACCCGCGGAAACAGTGCCTTTTCCCCGGGATGAAAGGTACCCTATGTCCTTCTTAGTACCTACTTTGAACTATGTGTGTATGCGAAATTTCAGAAAGATTTTGGTTCAGTAGATAAAGCGTGAAGAGGTAACAAACACAAACTCACTTTCGCATTTATAATAGGTATTAGGATAAGTGTTATACTGTATACCATCAGTAAGTTTGTGTATTTGTGCGTTTTAATATTTTTATAGTTACGGTTTAATGGACTTAAATTGCTTTGTTTGAGGTGATATTTGATAATACAAGATTATTTATTAAGTACGTTACGAGAGATATTACATACAATAAACTTTGCTACTTTCTATCAGTAGCCTAGCAGCTAAAGTGACTATAAACGTGGGTAAGTGAACGTTATGTAGTGATTTTTTTCTCTCTGCATCACCTCTTGGTTGACTGGTAGAAAAAGCCTCCGACTTTAAGTCCGCCATTTATATGTTTTTTGTAAAGAAGTTAAATAAATACCTAACTAAAACACCATCAATGCAGATTTCCAAGGGGTTTTCTAACAACAATTTTCTAACTTATTATTCTTCGAGCAATAAGGACTTCCGCGCGTATTATGTCAAGCAAGACGAGCAACAGCTTAATCAGAGAAATAATATTTACATAGGTAATCAGAGAGACTGGCTAAAACATGGCTTATTTTGTGGCTGTCCCTAAGTTAAAGAATTGCTCTAAGAATTATATTAGGGACCCTAACATAAAATAAAAAATAATTCTTTGAGCAATTCCTTAGCCATTAAAAAAATAAACATCAATTTGGCATTGACATTAATGACAATGACAGTTTGCTGCCGGTGCCGCTATCAATGCCGGCGACGAAACTCCACCAAAGGAAAAAACTGACCTAAAACGGGGAAGCATTTTGATGGCCGGCCGACTATTTCTCTCTCATTCCTACCCGCAGTTTCTCGCATATTGCATCTCTATCGGAATCCCCGTTTTGTTTGACATTTGTATCGGCG
>JAEMBS010000418.1:0-25000 GCA_018467065.1 Ephestia elutella
GCTTCAGTGTTAACCGACAACTGTTACAGTCAAAAGAAAAACAAGTAGGTATTTTTATGCGCTAAAAGTGTATTTGAGAAAAAAACTGCCTCCTACCCGAAACCAGGACATTAGATGTGATTTCGCACTTATTAAGAGAAAAAAAACATGAAAAATTTATTCACCAGCAGATTACAGATAGTAAGAATACAAACAAATTTAACGTAAAGTAGATAGAAAGAAGTTTGGTAGAAGATACTCGTAGCTCGAACGATAGATAAGTCATACATGATGAACGTTTTAAATCAATTTTAGTAGAAGTGGTTTTCAAAATGCTGGGTAAACCAGAGTTTTCAATGTCCATGAATGGCCAAGACTATAAGCAGTTCACGTTATAAGTATAAAGTGGGCTTTAGCAACTTAATCAATCAAGAACCTGATTATTGTTACGTACGACGCACCTTTGACTTTAAAGGCCGCTTAAGTAAAATATATAACGCGGTTATTAGAATTTGTACCCGGAACAGAAAGGTATTTTTATAAGGATTTAATTAGTACTAATCTAGAAAACCTACGTGAAGAATTCGATTCTACAGACGAGATCGAGTGACACTCGAAATTCAATGGATGGATGTACTACGTCCATTAAAAATAACCCTTAGTCCATCGTTTTTGTCTCAAAAAACACTAAGTCCTTCGATTTGTAATAAGTCCAAAATGTTTATGTTTTTGTTCCTTTGAATGGGTATTCTCTTGAGTTTTGTTTCTTTTGGCAAATAAAGCTATTTGAATGTTACTATTGCGTGGATTTTTTTCACATTTTTTACTCAACAGATGTTATTTCAGCATTGATTCAAAACTTTAAAACAGCCAAAACTCAAAAGTGACTTTTTGGACTTGGTGATTTCATGAATTGGGGCATCCATTTGCCCTATAAAGATCCTCATACATTATTTTTCTTACATACATATTTTTTACAGACAAAGACCAGTTACAGTTTTGTTATATTATAATTAGAGATGGTAAAAAAAACAGCAACTAGTGCCAGGTGCTCTTAAAATAGGCATTCTTCGGTCTGGAGCTGTGGTACGTTAGTTTAGTAGGAACTGTGTGACTAAGGATATCCAAATTACAATGGCTGGTTGAATTTCAATATTAAATGTAATCCATCATTGTCTTGAAGGTCTAAAACGGCCACATTATTACCTAAATATTTAAAAATGAACCTAGTAATTGGAGTCATAAGGTCAATTTTTAAATATTTAGGAAATCAATCATATTTCGATTCATCAAAGTGGCCGTTATAATGGCTATCTAATCTATTATGACTTACAAAATTTAAAATTGGCAACTTTTGTAATTGGCTTTCTGTTTCTTACTTTATGTATCTGTTTTGATTTGTTACCTAATAGGTATCAATTTCTATTAATTATGTAACGAATTAGCAAATTATCGTTTTTGGGATCTTTTAGGTGAGTCGATTGTCTGAACTGAACAGAACATCTCAAAGGATAACAACCTGATCGATAAGTAAACCTGACAGATAAGTATCAATACCCGAAACGCAATAAAAATGGTACCTAAATTTTAGTTTAGTAGGTATGTATTCAGAACTTAAACAATTTACAAGTTTGGTCAAGGAAAATTTGGAACTAACTAAAATACTCACTAATAAAAAAAATAATACCTACCTATCAAACAAACAACTGTCAAAATAAATAACAGAAATTCAAGCCGATAAAATTTCCCAAATTATAATCGAAAATATAATTTTAAAAAACATACTTATATTTTAGCAATAGGTAGGTAGATAACTACAGGTTCCATTTTGTGATATAAAAAATAAAATAAAAACTTACGAATTCGGCTTTTCAACCTTGCGATGCTCAAAAGGATCATAATCATTCGTTTCCAAGTCCTTTTTTTCCGAAGCCATTTTCACAGATTATTGTTATAACCTCAATTGAAACAAATTACTCCGGTTGTCGAAGGTATAACCTAAGACGAATACACGCCATCACCGTCAATAAGTCACTGAGATAAACATAGGTATACTATTCAAAATGTTGTGATGATACCCGTATAGTAAAATTGACGTTGACGCCACTTCTGTGTTCTGAAGCTGATTTATTTAGCGCGCACTGAATTATAACACACTTGATCTTGAATGGTTTATCTCCCTGAAACACACATAAATAATAGTAATAGTACAAAATTATGACGAAGTTTAAAAAATCGTGAAAACCAATGCATAAGTGTCGATGATTTTGTAATTAATGAACGATTGCCTTCTATTTCCAACTTATTTGGTTGAACTCGTTAATTACTATTTTATTATTTTTTTCATTAACGACTTTTTAAAAGAATCTACTAGATTTACATTAAATGATAATTATACATAAATGAGAGTTCTTGTAGCAATAATCTAAGTAAATATATAAAGGTATTTAAAAACTTAAATTATTTTTAATGGTGAGATACAAACAGGGGTGACATTTAAAATCATGTCTAGTCTGTGAAATATTTTCTATGGGTAGTTTGTCACGATCAAGACACAACCTTAGTTTTTTTATATGATCTACAAATGACCTTGATGGTTTTCCTTTCCCCTTCCTAAAATCGGCTTTTCCTTCTTATTGGAACTTCAACTAAAACCGGTTGTAGCCTGCGATCTAAAATACATCTAATAAAAAAATGTGAGACACTGCCCAGAAAATGTGACATATCTGATGAATCAAGTCAAATTAAAAAAAATAAAATTTATCAAAAATAGCCAACTAAGTCAATAAATATTATATTACTTTGAATAAGTATTACTATGTGTACTTTACTTGGTGATAAGCTGTATTATCTTATATTAAAATGCTACGGCTTAATCCAAACCAAAGGCATATATTTTACAACTTACAACAATGTAAATAAAGCATAATTACTTTTAATTATCTCATTTGGTCACGTGAGGAAATACGTGTATAAGAAATACATACTTATTACTGTAGTCTACCAAAAATTTAAATAACACGTTAGTACGACACATATTATTTTGTGATAGGCCTAATTGTATTTTATTTTAATTTTTAAGTAGGGATGAGTGAACTCATGAATTTTACTTAGGTATACCTAGTAGTTCTAAGTGGTTTTTTTCCACGTATTTCTACAATAGGAATACCATGGTAGCAATTGGAATAACCATGGATTGATTAAGTAATTTATGTGAATCGACAGAATGAAAAAAAATAAAAAAATATGGTTTATCGGAATAAGGTCACTTACCAGGAAAAGTATTTGTTATAAAAAGGCTTAAAGGCTGATCGAGGTGTCGCGTGACCCGAGGGCTGAAAACTACTTAAAGGATCAGCATTGCCATGCAACTCAAAGGATCAGCAATGCAGCCAGTATTCTGGGCACGTTACCGCGAGGCAACTTTTTGGTGGGACTGTACTGTACGACAACGAATTTATTTTTATATTTTAATTTTTATTAGTTTTAATACCTATAAGTAGGTAATTTAACTTTAATTACCTTAATGTGCATGTTTAATGTGTTTAAATAAAAATTCAAATTTATTTAAGTTCTAGTTTTAATTTTTAATTTTAAAACACCTACTATTTCTGAATTATCTTGACAAACTTAAAAATTAAAAGAAATATTCCTTTTTTTATTAAAAGACCTTCCGATATCCTTTATCAACTAAAGACGCGTACTCACCAAACATAATTCGAAAACTATCATATCCTGATCACCGCACTATTTATTTAGAGCACTTT
The DNA here is from genome assembly GCA_018467065.1 of Ephestia elutella. Taxonomy (NCBI): domain Eukaryota; kingdom Metazoa; phylum Arthropoda; class Insecta; order Lepidoptera; family Pyralidae; genus Ephestia; species Ephestia elutella. The sequence goes on from JAEMBS010000418.1 coordinate 3,747, forward strand.
AGTATACTAACAAACACGGCTTCAGTTTCTGCGACTGAAACGAAGAAGATATTACGGAAGTTGTCAGTAAATATTCCGTGACGAAGGCTTTAATAAAATGTCAGCATCAAACAGACATCTTTGTACGTTAGCTTGTCAACTTCAGTACAGTTCGCATAAAAAATAAATGATATAATTGTTCATGAAAATAGTATTTAATTTAACTAAATATCTAGATAGATAGCTACTGATTTGTAAAGTAATTTAAACTTATTTTGTAAATAGATCTCTGAGAAAAAATGTTAAAGATAAAATTTAACTTATTAGAAATATTGGTAGGTATATAAGTATGTATTTGTAGCCTATTATACACGAAGATATACTATACATTTTCTGATATTTATTTGCCTACTCTCTTTTTGTGTTATTTGACATGCGGAAAATCTTCAGTCACGTTTTTTCTCAATCTTCAGTCATTCGAATAAAGGCACCTACTCACCTAACAAGAGAAAAACTACACAGGTATTTATGTTCAGCACAGTACAATTGTACAAAAATATTATCTTAAATATCTTTTTGTTGGGACTAGTGATTTGTATTTTCTTTTATTCATCATCAAGTCATTAGTTCTTACCATTTCCCATATCGTTTAGGGTCGGCCTACCTAATGCTCTTGCGCATAGGTGACTAGCTGTTGCCCGCGGCTTCGCCCGCGTGAGTTTCGCTTAGATGAAAAATCTTTTTGTATTCCAAACTGTAGAAACCTAAACTCCAGTACTCAAAATTTCAGCCATTTGGTTATCCCGTATCCCGCGGGAATATATCAGGTAATCGTAGTAGTTAGTTTTTGTTTTGTATCTACCTTGTCGCAGTTTGTGTTAAGTCAATAAATTTATTTTCTTTTTCTTTCTTTAGTACAGTCGCGGTGTTAAAATGAATCAAAAGGTATATTTCATTCAAAAAACGATCGTCGTCTGCTCGTTATCTACAATTTCTCGTGTACCACCACTCCCACCCTGAGTCCCTCGTTGTACTGTCCCGTGTCCTGTCTATTTATACGTCAAAAGAAAATGATCATCAGGTTGAACGACTTTTGCTAAGGCCCCATTTCCATTTATTTTATAGAGTAGCTGGTCTCTTGGAGTTCTTCATCAGATGTTCCATAATCTTCAATTTTTATACGTCAGCAGAAACTGCTCTTCAGATTGATAAACTGCTCGTCAGATTGAAAAGGTACCATTTCCATATTTCTTATAGTTTAGCTGTTCTGTTAAGGTTCTTCATCAGGTGTTCTAGTTTTCAAAATCAATTATAGCCTATATGTTGCCCAGGCTTAATATCTTTACAACAAAAAAAGTTTCATTCAAATTCATCCAGTAGTTTTTGCGTGAAACGCGTACATACATACAGACAGACAGACAAGAAATTAAAAAAAAAATTTTGCTTTCTATTATTATTTTTAAGCGTCCCTCTATCCATTTCAGTCAAAAATACTAAATGTACAGACAAAATATTTTTACTGTTTTATTATATGATAGATTAACTAGTTAGTTGAAGTTTATTAGTTTTACTGTAAATTAAAATTCAACATATTTTAGTATTTTAGCAAACTTTTTTACCCGACATCTTTGTTCATTGAAAAAATACTAGTAGGATTGCAATTACGTATCATTGCTCACGGTAATGCTCGGTTATCTGTTTCACCGAATGAATCTGACATGTTTACTCTCTTCACGAATGCACCCGGTGAGCGAAGGCCTTTAATCTTATTGTGCTGAATGATGACTGTCGTTTACATGAAAATAAACAATAATTGGGGACCTTCAACTGTATCTACTATTGAAAATAATTGTTTTATTCTTCGTTTAGTCTAAAAATATGTTTATTTCGTCTGTGGCGTCTCTCTCCAGATTATCGGCTCATAGACGCGCGTGCCCCCTCTCCACCATCGTATCCAGCTGACTGGGCTGAGCTACGACCGCACATGCGCTAGAGATGACATAATGCTTCCTTCTCTTTCTCTCACATACACTACAGTCCTAAACGAAAATTACTATGTAGGGGAAAAAAGACAAAACTTTTATTGTTTGTGAGAACCGTGCGTTGATACATATTATTTTTATGTGGGTCGAACGAAAATCCGTGGAAGAAAAGTAACTTAAATATCATAAAAAATGTTGAATTATTCTAAGATCTCAAATCATTATATTACTAAGGGATTATTTCCAATACAATTAGGAATTAATGTATCCTCTAACAATTAGGACTAGGTACTTACTTCGATGGCTTAGCGAATAGTAGTGTAAAATTGGGTTTCATGATTCCATAATTTAATTCCTTACTATAACGGAAGCTATTTGTAGAAGTGGGTTAAAAAGATAACAATTTAAATTCACTCGAATGAAAGGAAGTCAATGTCGTACAAAGTGTAGGAAATTTGCTTTGATATAAGCGTCATTGTATCTTTTCTTTGTCTGAGATAAGCTTGTTATTTTTTTGCCATACACGTTACAAATTGACAAGAAAAACAAAAGTTTTATTTGCCTACCATATTTTAGCAATAAAAATAATCACGCTGTGAAAACATTGAAGCTTGAATAGCGCATGTGGAAATTCTTTACGTGTAAACGGTGACAAACTTACCCACCTACATATATATGTGAGATATAATATAGGTTAAATATTTGAGAAAATGCAGGTGAAATATAACTTACTAGCATGGACCCGGGTTCTTGTTTCCATGGGAATTGCGGGAAATCCTCTCTTAGTGCTCCCCAACATGCCAAATTTCAGCTTTCTACGCCCAGTAGTTTTGGCTGTGCGTTGTCTGTCAGCCACGGAAGAATCTTGTAAAATTATACCTATATTGATATAAGTATCTCCGTTTTTATTTGACTTTAAATAGGATTATGTGAAGCTATTAAGGCACTGATTCTGTAGATTTTTTTATTAGTTTATTTTATAGGTACCAATGAGAACGCTTACGAGATTATTTTAATTATTCTATTTAGATCAAGGTTCATACGTTAATATGCTAGTATGCTTTGTGAATATGACTTGTTTTCTATACTATTAAACTACTACATAATTTAGTATTTTTTAAATAATACTAAATTATGTTGGATAACCGGTAACATTGTAAATAAAAGTATTAGACGTGTTTTAAATGCTTTGCTTAGAAGTACAATATTCCCTTACTTCTCTGTATAGTGGAAGCAAATATAATAAATCTAAATGATTGTTCAAGCAGGGATTTGTTATAAATTCGTAATATTTATTAGGAAGTTCTTAATACTTATATTTAATTAAATAATAACGCATACTTACATTAACCTTGTTTATTTTCCATCACCTCACCATAAAAACAAAAGACAGACGGACTGATCGATCACCTTTTTAAAATTGGCGGGAAGATTAACCAGCCAGTGTCAATGTGACAGCGCACAGATAATAAACCTTATGCGATCAGTCCGTAATTTGATGAATACAAATAATAATTCTAATCTACATATTTATATTAAAAAAGGTTTCTAACAATTATGTATTAGTTAATCCAAAAAACTAACCCTAAGAATGTCGACGACGACGGATGAAGTTACTTTTTCATGCCCAATAAGAGTATACTTTACCGATTAGTAATATTTGGTTATTCTTTTTTTTTTGGTTATTCAGTTCTAGCTTTTGCACGTAGTTTCGGCTCCATTCATTGGATAACTACCCGTAGACGAGAGAATATTTTTTTCACTTCTCATGCTCGGAAAGTGCTTATTTGTGCAGGATATATGCTGCACAAAATCGAATTTTGTGCACAAGGGCATTAACGTATCTACTCATAAATGTATCTATATTAAGGCAAAGATAATGAGCCATACAGCCAAACACAATAAAAAGTTCATAGATAGAATTTGTTATTTTATAATTTTTACTTTAATTTATTTGCCTTATGTGTTTTTTAAGACATAAATAATATTAAAATTATTTAATTAATATAAGAAAATTATTATTGCAAAATTAATTTAATAGTAGGCTGTATAGGTCTGCAGCCGAAGCCTAATATCAATGTCGTAAGATGTAAAAAAAATGAAGCGGCGGGAAACAGCTCTTGTTTTTTCGTGCGTTTTCTGTTTTATTTCCTCGCAATCGAAGTGAAAAGCAGAGTTTATAACTCGTCCACAAAACGATTTTTATCCTCGACATTACTATCAGCCCTCGCCTTCGGCTCGGGCTGCTAAAAGTCTCGGATAAAAATGGTTCGTTTTGTGCACTTGTTGTAAAATCTACTATTTCACTTCTCATGCTCGGAAAGTGCTTATTTGTGCAGGATATATGCTGCACAAAATCGAATTTTGTGCACAAGGGCATTAACGTATCTACTCATCATGATAGCAAAAAAAAATTAGCCATGCAACCAAACACAGTAAGAAGTTCATAGATAGAAGAATTTGTTGTTTTATAATATTTACTTTAATTTATTTGCCTTATGTGTTTTTTAAGACATAAAAGATATTAAAATTTAAATTCAAGTACGGTAGGTTATTTAATTAATTGAAGAAAATTATTATTACAAAATTAATTTAATAGTAGGCTGTATAGGTCAGCAGCCCAAGCCGTCGTATGATTTAAAAAAAATAAAGCGGCCGGAAACAGCTCTTGTTTTTTCGTGCGTTTACTGTTTTATTTCCTCGCAATCGAAGTGAAAAGCAGAGTTTATAACTCGTCCACAAAATGATTTTTATCCCCGACATTACTATCAAATCTGCTAAAAGTCTCGGATAAAAATGATTCGTTTTGTGCACTTGTTGTAAAATTTCATGTCATAGAGTAGCCCAACAATCTGGAAGGCATTTAGTCTCGCTTTTATGATAAAAATATAAATAAAACAACAATAAAAAAAATTCTTTATGTTTAAATAATCACTTAAAAAGAGTTAGTAGGAATTAAACACATCTATCAAAATTAATCAAACAGGTACGTAGGACAATATTTCGTATACGACGTAACTAAAGTTAAAATTGTATATAAGTATAAATAATATAATACTTATAAATTGAGTACTTTCTAATGCAAAAATATGAGATTCAATATTTAAAATTGTTTTCAAAATCGTGCAATAAGCTACTATAGTCAATATAATAACTTTTGTCTGACATTTTGAATTTGATAATGTTTATTTACTTTTATAAAAATAAATAAGTCTTTTATACTAATCTTTTTTTATACATCCAATTATTTCACATGCAGCCTTATATTCTACAGATATAGGTAGGTGCCTACCTAACTATCCACTATCTGAGAGAATAAATTAGATATTTATATCATTATTAGCCTCTGTTTGCCATTTTATACTTGATTTTATGGATTTAAAGAGACATAATTTGTATTTACTTATATATGTTATATTCTTAAGTTAGGAGCATTGAATTTTCGGTGTAATATTTCGGATATTTCATCTAATTCAAAAAGCTCTATGATCACTCAAAAACATCATAATTACGAGCAGCATACCATGGTTTCTTATTTTGCGATTTCTGTTTGTTTGTTTGCACATTGTACGCTGTAGCTGGCTGTTTAGGGAAATCTATTTCAAAGTAACTTGGAGGCTGGCTCTTAGAGCGCAGATTTTGTGATAAAAAGTTATATGGCGATGGGGGTGGCGGCCAAGATATCGATGAAGGTACATAGTTAAGTTGTGGTTTTAAAGGAAAACCTACATCTACATCTTCTTGTACTCTGTACTTTGCAGGTTTAATTGCAGCAGGCACTCGTGGTTCACATACAGTTCCTTCTATCAAAGCCTGCAATGGAGCTGTGAATATCCTGAAATTTATGTCACTGTAATCCAATTCTGCTTCTAAAAATACAGGCATCCGGTCAGATAACACCCATACGTTTTTATTATCGTCAATTTTAATATCAGCTGGGAAGACTAATCCCACATCATCTTTGTCAGCGACGGCTACATTCTGTGGTCGGTGCGGAAGAGCCGTATTCCAACATCCGATAGCATTCTGATCAATCAAGTTAAATAGTTGCACTCCAGACTCATCGACTACTTTAGATGTAGTATGAGCGTCTTGGCCACGTGGTCCTAATACTTTGAATTCTTTATAAGATCCCGTAACTTTCGATTCATCACGCAAAACTCTCGTGGACACTGAGAATTCGGTATGACTCGAAAGCGGACTGAAGTAAAGCGTTCTGTATCCATCAGCCCCAATTGCCGAGGTGGATATTCCGAAAATCCCTTCAGCTCCCCATTGAAAGTTAAGACCTGCAATATTAAAATCGCCAACCAACGGATCTGGCATGAAGTAACTGTGGCTAAATCTCCAGGATTTGTTTTGTTCCCAGGAATAGACTATTAATCCGTATCCGAGTTCATCAGAGAAATATGCGAAGGTGTCTTCACAACTGGATCCCATATCAAGGGCGATGTTGGCGATGAAAGTCGTGGAGACAATGTCTTCGGGCCGGAATACGTATCTGCGGATGCGTTGGTCTGTATTCAGGTCATATACGTTTAAGGTATACGGACAGACGTTGGTGACATTTGGATCTGAAATAATAAAGAATTAAAAGAGATAAGATAACTTAAAGGTGATTTAACATTTTTGAACCAACTGAATTTGCCTATAGCTGAATGGGGTTTGAGAAACATTTAGAAATTTGCATTGCGTCTGCTCGCGCAGTTGCCCAACTCATTGCTCTTTCAATTCGTGTAGGGGCTCAGTTCAGGGGAGGATTCGTACTAACATCTAATCTGAGTACCTATATACCTATTTTAATAGCTATCATCATATCTCACCGTATCCATAAGTGCCGGTGTCCAACACCCACAGTCTGTTGCAGCTGTCCGCCTTGATTCTGTACACCGTGTTGAGGCCGCTCTCGCAGTTGCCCAACTCGTTGCCCTTCCAATCCGGATAGGGGTTCAGTTTTGGAGACGGATCGTATGGAGCATCCAAGGGAATGTAATTCAGGGTCGCAGGGATGCCTAAACAAATAACAATTAATCAGACAAATGCAAAATGTCTGTACAAAGCATATGAATATACTTGTATGTTTACATTGGTAATTTGCCTAACTTTATTTCTCAGTATTAATAGAAATGTTGCATAGTTCAATAATAGGACTCAAAATCTAAGCAAATTAGAAAACTGTGCAATATTTTCTAACAATAATGACCAAAATTATCTCGATAAGAATCAAATGCAGCAGAAAACCATCGAGTTACCCGCGACTAGTAATCGCAGCGGCCGCAGTAACTAATTTGAACTAATTTATATAATTCTGTGCAGTTGCGTTGCATGTCGAATGCAGATGTAAGAGTTACAGGAACAGATTACTGCACATGATCAATATAATCCACTTGAGAAACATAATTCTAAAAAATTAATGAATATTAATTTTGATACATTTTAGTTATTACTAGCTGTCGCCCGCGGCTTCGCCCGCGTGAGTTTCGCTTAGATGAAAAATCTCTCTTGGAGCTTTTCATCAGATGTTCCAGATCTTCAATTTTTATACGTCAGCAGAAAATGCTCATCAGGTTGAACGACTTTTAATAAGGCGCCATTTCCATATATGTTATAGTGTAGCTGGTCTCTTGCAGTACTTCATCAGATGTTCCAGATCTTCAATTTTTATACGTCATCAGAAAATGCTCATCAGGTTGAACGACTTTTGTTAAGGCACCATTTCCATATTTCTTATAGTTTAGTTGCTCTGTTAAGGTTCTTCATCAGGTGTTCCAGTTTTCAAAATCAATTATAGCCTATATGTTGCCCAGGCTTAATAGCTATACAACAAAAAAAGTTTCATTCAAATCCATCCAGTAGTTTTTGCGTGAAACGCGTACATACATACAGACAGACAGACAGACAGACAGACAGACAGACAGACAGACAAGAAATTCCAAAAAATGTTTTTTGCTTTCTATTATTCTTTTTAAGTGTCCCTCTATCCATTTCAGTCAAAAATACTAAATGTACAGACAAAATATTTTTACTGTTTTATTATATGTATAGATTATAGCGTACTTATTGGAATTAGTTGTCGGAACAATGACGACAGTCTCGGGGAAAAATAGCCGAAAATCCGGCTACGGTCATCTGTACAATGTCAAGTTCAAGTGGCTAGATCGGTCCCAATGTCAAAGAAAAAATACCCATTAAATGTTGAATAAAAATGTCATATGCCATCTGCATTTTTTCATGAAATTCTATTAGACATTTATTATAATTTTTGTGGTTCCATGTCAACGCTCACTAAAACATGTGCGCGGTCCAATGAGCGATTTTTTAGACAGCTAATTAGAAAAAAAAATAGTATTAAAAAGTCTCAACAGATAACGTTTTATGAAAGCCGAGTCGTAATAATGGCTGAACATATATGGTGCGCTTTTTCCTGTCAACCAGAGGCATAAAAAAAATCACCTAACAATTTGACAGTTGCACAAATCACAATATTGATACTTTTTAGATATTTTTTTTTACTAAGTTTTATTTAAAAAAAAAGCCAATCCCGTGAATTTTTGCTTTTTGTATGGAACTTTTTCTCTCACCTTTACTTAAGCGCCATTATATGAAGTCATCTATGAAGTCATATATGGAACTATTTTTTTTTTATTTGGGTCTCGGAAAATCCCTCATTACCAAAATAATTTCTTTTTTGAAAATTCAACCCTATATTTAAACTTCGAAAAAGGATTGGAAATAATATTTCTTAATTATCGGGTAGCTTACGAAAAACATTAAAACTCACCTGGACGCCATCTAGGTACGGTCACGAAAAGTTTGTTCCTCCATTTTTCCACTCCTACCGGCAGGGCGTTCTCTGGTCTCAGGGCTCCTGATAACATCGCCTGCTGCTTCGATATCGAGTCGGGGTAGTTCCAATCTAACACATTCCATGAATACAACTCTTGGAGTTTCACCGCCGCTGAAGCGAATGATGCTACACAGCATAGAATTAGAATCCTAGCTGCCATTTTAGGTGTCTGAAATTGAGAAAAATCTTTCATAAAATATTTTTAAGTACTTGATTTTAATCCAATTCTCCACCTAAATTTCGTTATGAATCTAGAGGTCGAGCGATCCGGCGGATTGTAGTACCAATTTACTAGACTGTAGCGAATGGCAAATTAGACCATCCCTGGCCTTTAATTCTTGTTACTTATCCCAACTTAGCTTATTGTATGGTACGGTTATTTTGTCATAATCCTAACAAATCGGTCGTTTACTTCGAACTCAGTAAAGGATAAAGTACGATTGAGGATATGGGTGTTAGTTGGTTCGGAAGAGATGATATAGTCTTATGTTTCACTAGACGCGTCCCGGGGCTTCGCTCCCGTGGGATTTTTGGGATAAAAAGTACCCTATATGCTATTCCTGGTATTTTTCTACCCGTATACCAAATTTTGTCGATATCCGTCCAGCAGATTTTGCGTCATTGAGTAACAAACATCCTCACAAACTCACATCTAAACTTTTGCATTTATAATATTACTAGCTTTTGCCCGCGGCTTCGCCCGCGTGAATTTCCCACGGGAACAGTGCTTTTTCCCGGGATAAAAAGTAGCCTATGTGCTATTCCAGGTCATTATCTACCTCTGTACCAAATTTCATTGAAATCCGTCCAGTAGATTTTGCGTGATTGAGTAACAAACATCCTCACAAACTCACAAATTCACAAACTCACAAACTCACATCCAAACTTTCGCATTTATAATATTAGTATGGATATAGATTAGGATTGGAGATCGCATGTTCTGCCACACCTCAACTTTTCTCTGTCAAATTGATCGTCTTCGTGTTTTTCATGTTCTTCTGTTAAAACTTAAAACCTTATAATGACTTTGAGAATTCCATATTGTCTCTTGCTCGTAAAAAGGTCATAGAATTTTTTTTTTGCTTTCAATTTTTTTCTATTTAATTTAGAATCTTATTCAGAACTTTAATCAGAACGATATTGTTTGAACGATTTTGAGACTGACTGTACATATTGAAATGTTTTATAATTATTTAGATGGAGTAGTTTGAGAATTGATACCAAATAATCTGCGGAGTACATTGAGAATACATTAAAATACCTATGGAGTAGAATGGAAACAAAATAATAAGTATTTTTAAATAATAATAATTTCGTGAAGTAACTTGGGAACACATGTTTGAGATTCTTATCTTTTTAGAACAAAAGAATGGAGTAGGTACTTTGGGAACAACCCGATAATATTATCACCTGACATGTTATACTTTACAGGGATCAGGTTGATCCTATGCATCTAAGAGAAGTGAATGCTAATTATATTAGCTATTGTTAAAGTGGTTTTTGATAATCCTGGATTTATATATGATTTTGTGTTTTTTTTAAACATTACAAAATAATAAAAATAAAATAATATATGATAACAAAATTTACTTTGAAAATAAACTTAAGGTTACCGAGAGCCATATTTACCTACTTACAATAATGGAAACAATAAATTTACTAACATAGCTAATTAACACAAATTAAATTAGTAAAGCCCTACACTTGACTTGTAGATTACAAAAGTAAGTCGGGTCAAATCGTTACGTTTTCGAAATTTCTAAGCAGCAAACGTTTCAAATTGTAACTGCTTAAAATTAACAAATAAACGTAACACCAAAAACTATTTACATACATTTCAATAAATTTTCAAAATAGTTGAAATACCGCAATGTCATAACAAAACAGATGAATTTCTGAATTTACTTTTTGATTTTATCTTTCTCTCAAATTTATTTAATTCACATTATTTTTATTTTGTGCTACCAATAAATTGCTATTGATAAATCGTTGTTTACTCTATAACGACTCCAATTTGCCACCGTAACACAAAATCTCCAACATTATTTACCTACTACTTCCAATTTGCGTGCACGCAACACAATTATTGATTTAAGCTAATCAAGATTAGATTGATCTTAAACGGTAATTATCACGGTTATTAAGTCAAGATCACGTACGTTTTTGTGATACTAGGACCAATACCAGGACCAGGAGCGCTGGTGGTTCGGATGTAACTGAAACACACGCATGTTACTCTAGTTTTATAAAACGTTGTATCAGCTGACTCCTACCCAAGCATGTTATGGGTAATAGGGCTGCTTCTTTCTGGAAAATTTAACAAACTCATAAATTTTATTGGTTTCAATAGATTTTTATTCTGGTTTAAATATAGAAGGCACTTTCTAAGGCACTTCACAAGCAATGATTACGTGAATATAAAAATAGATTTATTGTAAGGGCCTGTTACAGCTATGACAGGACTTATAAACACGTCAATATATTTCATGAACGATTGGGTAAATTTCGAAAATTGTTAAGTGGCATCTTAGTTTGAATACATTGTAGATTTTACATTCTTGGATACAAACCTTTAAACTTTTCAACTAAATTATCTTTTGTCCTTACTTGCATCACCTTCGCCTTTATAAGCTTTTTGTTGCTATATTAACTTGCTTTCTTTTTCAGTGTCTTTTGTTTAAATATGTAATATCTATTTGTTACAGATTTATAGTTTCTCAACGTACAAGTGTAAGTTAGTGGTAAAAACTGTTTTGGGCTATGTACGACTTTGTATTTATTCGACTATATGTACTAAACTGTGCCTGTAGTTTTTTCAAATAAAATAAATATAATTTTTGGACTATGGCCTGGCTCCAAACCATTGTTCTACTAGTATCCAGCTACTGGAGTTATAATTACTACACAGGTACTAACCAATATACAGGTTAAAAAGCTAGACAGGTAAAAATGTCATGCTGATCTTATTTCAGAGATGGATCCAGTCTTATTACTGAATACGGATGAACCTAGATAGGTTGTAAACAGATGTCTATGTTCGATCGTATTGGTAATATAGTAATTAGGTTTATGCAGTAACTTCAAATCATTGCAGCATATATTATTGATGTCCGCCGTTTAAAATTACAATGAAAGACATGCAATATCTATTATCTGAAAAAATGGATGTTCGTGCGTGCATCCAAACATCGTTTCTATTAGTATGGTCATCGCTATAATAGCACACAAATCAATCATAATGCGAGTTCATTTCTATTAAACCACAGATAATATAATACTATGCTAGTAATTAAACGAAGCTAAGAGGATACAAGCTAATTATTAAAAATAAAAAACACGACTGACAAGTTTTTACACAAAAAGTACATACAATCATATAAGTTATATACATTTTTGAAATCGCCGTTTAAAGCCCTTTAATTTGATACCCTACTCGATAAGATTGATCAAATTTTATTTATTTGGTCTGCTATTTATCGCATATATAATCCGCCATTTTGTTTTTATGATGACGTCATATATCCTATGTCACTCGGAGGAATGCAAGGAATCTAAAAATACCTCTCACATCAAAATCTGTTAAGCCGTTCAGGACTTATGGTGGAATAAAGAAACTTACATACATACTTACATACATACATGAACCCTGAAAACATAACACTCCTTTTTTGGTCAGTCGTTTTACATACATGAACCCTGAAAACATAACACTCCTTTTTTGGTCAGTCGTGTAAAAATACATGCAGGACAGTTGCATGTATTTAAATCAAGTTTGATTTGCGATTACCTGTACTGGTTAAAAATTGATTAGTCGGTGTTCTCAAATTGTGACAACCCTAACGAAGTAGGAGGTAGGACCGGTCTTTTTACAAATTGTCACGGAATTCTATGTTGTAATAAAATTTACATTTTTGGATTTTTGTTTCCAAAAACTATTTCATTAGAATGTTAGTATATGTAACACATTTCTTAAACCTAACATCAAATGGTGAAATTATGTGCAAAATAAGATAAAAATAATTTCTTTTTAGTGCACCTATCTAATAAATATTTCTTCTTATAACAGTTACGTAAAATACTTCTAAATCTTATCTGGTTACATGAATACAGCCACGTAATCAACTAGGAATTATTATGATTTGATAGGTAAGTATTGTTTTAGATAAGATTCCCTATCTAAGTAAATAAGGCCTTCACTTGATTGGTTTTGCTAAAATGAAGAGTCTTAAGGGTAAAGCATATACATCGATATATATATATATATAAACCCAAAATAAATATAAAATAATATTAAATAATTCGAAATATGGTAACATTTTAAAATACCTACTTAAGGAACAAAATTTGCATATTTTGAACTTTTTTAGTTTTAAATTTTGATATAAGGATAATGACCCCGTGACACATGTTGGATAGACTTATTATGAGGAAAATTTTTGGTTAAAAGTTTGAAAACAATATTCAGAGTCAAGGATATCGTAATACCTAAAAATAGTAACCTTTTTAACAGCAGATCCAGTATGAACAGAAAATTTTACGTCTTGGAACATAGCTTATGGCAGTTCGCTACTAAGATTCAATACCTTACTAAATACCTATGTTGTTGTCATTAAATTAGGTACAACTATATTTATACATAGGTAGAGATAAATTACACAGATTGAGCTAGCCCCAAAAGTAAGTAAGTTTCCTTTTGATATGTATGAGAGCTAACAATTTCAAAGATACTGTATTTTATATAAGAAAGATTAAGATCTGAGACCAAGTACAATTTTAAAAAGATCATTTTTCGTCTTGATTCTTTACCTAAACACAATTTTTGACGTAGACCACTTAGAACACTAATCAGAATAGCACAATCTCGAACAGCACAAGGCCTAGTCCACGAACAACAGATTTCAATATTTTTGGCATGTGGTGTTCGTGGATTCAAATTTTTATTTTATTTTCGTCCACGAACAGTACATACAACTATCATACTATTATATACATATGTTGATTTGTAAATACTGTTGCAACCTAGTGCTGTCTGCTAATGTGTTCCTTATACAATACGATATTAAATGAAAGATATTGATGACATCACTTGATCGTTTATTAATTATAATAGTTGTATGTGCTGTTCGTGGACGAAAATAAAATAAAAATTTGAATCCACTCCACATGCCTAAATATTGAAATGTGCTTTCATGGACTAGGCCTTGTGTTGTTCGCGATTGTGCTATTCCGATTAGTGCTCTAAGTGGACTACGTCCAATTTTTGTCTCCAATTTTTGACTGGACAACTGAATAAATATATTTTATACTGTGACCCAGTCGTTAAGTTGTATCATCAATAGAAAATAAAAACTGAGAGAACAAAAAGAAGAGGTAATATAAAAAAAATACATTTTTATAGACGCGGTCTAATTTGCATAATTATTATTATTAGACTATTGACCTGTGTATTCTACATACTATATGCTTTAAAAAAGTATTTCTAAATTTTTCTCTAAAGTTAGTTTATAGTACACTAGCTTTTGCCCGCGGCTTCGCCCGCGTGAATTTCCCACGGGAACAGTGCTTTTTCCCGGGATAAAAAGTAGCCTATGTGCTATTCCAGGTCATTATCTACCTCTGTACCAAATTTCATCGAAATCCGTCCAGTAGATTTTGCGTGATTGAGTAACAAACATCCTCACAAACTCACAAATTCACAAACTCACAAACTCACATCCAAACTTTCGCATTTATAATATTAGTATGGATTATGATACAAGTGTCCAAAGTTGGTCATTACGCACAAGAGGCGAGATTGGCGCGCGAGCCGAAGGCGAGCGCGCTAATAAAGCCGAGTGTGCGTAATGACCAAATGGACACGTGTATCATACGACGTTTTTCAACACACTTGTGAGTAAAAAAAGCAATGTGGTCCTAACATCTAATTATCGAAAAACGATTGCACCCTTTTGTCATTCCTCCACTTTATAAAACATTCGTATGCCGCCAAATACTTACGTTTGATTTTGGAGGCAATAAACTATTACTTGCATTACGCGCCTCGTTAATGATTTCAGGTGGAGTTAAATATATTCTTCCATACTAGTCGACATTTTATTAAATATTTAATATGCTAACACATAATAAATATAGTCTTGTTTTTTATTCGCGTGCCGCCGCCCGCCAACTAGCGCCCCGTGTGCAGGGAGCGCGCGGCGCACGCTGCGGATGGTATATCGCCATACAGCCAGTGCTTGGCTGTATAAAAATCATTATCTTTGCTTATAAAAACTGTTGTTATTTTCCCTATTTGATCTTATATGTATTATGCGGCTAAATTAAAAATGCTTTGTGAAATTCATTACACGCATTAGTTTTCTATCTTTTGTATAGCGCAGTATGGTAATTTTTATTTCCAAACACCTCCGTAATATATTCGTAATACCTTCGTAATATATGGCATTATGGGCCTAAATTCGATGTAATAAGACCCACTTTACGAGCAAGTGTGTTGAAAATATAATAAAGGATTGTGGGACCATAAAAAGGAGAGATTGCGTGAGGCATGATGTATGATGGATTTGAGAGTGGAAGCGAATATGACAGGCTTCGATGGAGGGATAATCGTATCCCAGACAATACAATGCAACAATAAAATGATAGCTTAAGACCTTACGACAGAAGCGAAAACTTCATCAAGACGAGGTTCCTTCGTTGACTTCACCCATAAAGTGTTCAACGCCAAAAGAATATAAAAGAGTTTCTCTTTTTACTTCTTTTCCCGAGAGAATAGGTGTAGCTATTGAGAAGACTTGCTTTTACGGTGATGATAATAGAAAATTTATTTTAGAATTTTATAATTAGGTACCTACTAAACAAGGACGAAGATTATCCATCCACATATTATCTGCCTATCCATGGATTAGCTCAAAACCGTTTGTGTACTTAATTATTCAATAACTGTATAGAGCATCATGTAATAACAAATTATTCAGATGATTTCATTAGTTAAATATGTGTTTGATGCTCATAAAAAGACATTAACTTCTATTATTTACAGAAAATTATAATTTAATATGTTAATGTTGCACCATATTTTGCAAACCTTTAATAAATCCATTGACACAGCCTTGGTGCCCACATAACTTCGACCGACTTAGAAAGTCATATTCATCTACTCGTACTAAAGCTTGTACCGGACTGTCATTAGCCTTTTGGTATGTCCTTTACCTCAGTTTTTCTTTAAATGTACATAATTTTCTCCTAATAAACTCTGCGAAGTTTTTGGTGGACGGCATATGTTTTGTGCAAGTGAAGTGAATTAAGAAATAACATACTTATGACCGAATTGATGATATCATTCCTATAATAGCAAATAATTTATAAAAGTACCCAGTAACAGTACATTAATGCACTATATTGTGGCTTGAACGATGAGTTAATCCACTTTACTATCAGAAATTTCTTTTGATTGAATGAATTATATAATTAAGTAGAACGAATTTTTTTTTTCGATCATTGACTTTGCTTCAATGGCAAAGGCCTTAATGGGCAAGGGTAAGGTCAGTTCCAAGACGTTAACCGATTACGAAAAGAACATAAAAAGTTATGGAGTAATTTAGATTCAGCTGTGACATAAAGTTAAATCATTCTTTTTTAGAATACGATAAAGATACGAAGTAAAGAACAAGAAAATGTAAACATGTTAGCTAATTGTGCCAGTAAATTGTGCAATGTAATTTGCGCCGGAGTGGTCACGCCCTCCGATGTCACGCTCGGGTTGGTGGTGCGTATGCTGGCCACCGAGTCATGACTTGGCCGATTTTTGACATTTCCATACTACTACATACTATTTCCATACTATACCTTAGAACATGTTTATGTAAGATGAAGTTAGATAAAAGGTTGAGCCTATGTCACATGAAAAAGCAAGGAGTAATAGATTAGCCCTGTTTTGGACATGTAATGAGAAGAAAAGACCAACATCTAATTGAAAAGACGTTGAATAGGAAGGTCACAGGCGAAGAGAGAGACCAAAAAATAGATGGATGGACTGCGTGAGAGACGATATGAGGCGTTGGCAAGGAATGTTGGTATGACAGGGAAGCAGAGAGTTATGGAGAGATAGGACATATTGCGCCGACCTCAGATGACGGGACAAGGTAAGGTATATGATATGATGGTGATGATGACGACGTGTACATAGATATAGGTATATATCTTCGAGCAACAAGGTCTTCCGCGAGTAGATCGGAAGGAGACCGCGTTGCTCCGTGGTAGAGTGGTAGATATATAAAATTTGATCCTGACTGACTTATCAACGCAAAGTAGAACGTAGTAACTTGAAATGCATAAAGGTATTTGATACTTTGTCAGTTTTCATAACGGCGATTTACCTAAAATAGATAGGTGAAGTGATTGTGCATTGCACTTCATTGATATTATTATGTCACTTTAAATAAATCACTATCTAAAGAAAATGAAAGGTAATTAACCTTAATTCATTAATTTAACTGTATCAATTTACATTGGATTTTTTCAAATTATACGAATTCAAGGCCGTTCACTAGTAATTTAAAAGGATACAACTATTTCATTTTGTAATTGCGACCATGTCCATTTAATGTCATCGTGTGAAAAATCGAAATTCTAAATTTCTAGACACTAAATTTGTCTGTCTAGTTATTTTAATTACTGCAAGTTTTTAATGAGATCTATTTGAAAAAAAAATCGCATGTATGACAAGATCACCATCTTGTTATATACGAGTACTGATTCGGTCGGTCGGTTTGCATCAGTCGTTTAAAGGCTATGGTAACCACTTTCCATCAGATGCTTGTTTTTCTTTTTCGTAAACAAAATAGATTCAGGGCATGTACAGTCGGGGGTAGATCAACCTGACCCCTGAAATAGGATTCGGTGATTGAAGGGGGTCAGGTTTAGTAATGTGCCGTTCCCGTTATTTTCAAAGAAACAACGGTGAGTTTCTTGGTAATTCTCGGAAATATTCTCGAGAACAGAAAATTTTCCTAAAATCCCGAAGAAATTCTGAGAATTTTCGGAAATTTACAAAGAATTTTTTTGGAATTGGAAATTTCTCGGCGGCACATCGCTAGTCAGGTTTATTTGCTCCTTACTGGCTGGCTGTACTTAAAGAATCTCGTAACACTATGTTATCAGTACCTATAATTGTTACAGTCGGTTTTTTTCAAGTTACGCATCAGACTAGTCATACATCATTCACTACTTACAGCTGATTTCGCTTGTCTGACAGCTTTAAAATATAACTGAATTTTTTGTTAATCCGATATCCGTTTGGTAACTAAAATATACAAAACTGAATCCTGAAATTTTAAGAAAACTATTCTGATTGCTATCAGAAACATAATAGTTTTTAGTTAAGTGTGAGGGTTACTTTTTTTTCTTATAGAGGTAAAAAAGGAAATTCCGATTTCTTAGATTTTATTCAGATCACATAGATAGTAAATCATATTGTTAAATTTTAGTCCATCTGTTCAACATAAGATACCTATATTATTATTTAGATATTATACCTATCTTATAACCTGCACTGTGGTTAATGATTATCAGCTAGTGTGTGAACTGGAGAAGGCAATGGAAAACCACTCTATTAAAATTGCTAAGATAGTCGTTGTGTGTGTTTCATTCCATATAATGACCACGACCCCCAGTCATAAGGAATACGACTAAAGAGAGAGATTATACCTGTCTTAATTTGATTCTGATGCGTGGGATTCGTGCCTCACGGTTCTATCTACCCCGTAAGAGATGAAGACGTGGTATCTGTGATTTGACTGTTTCTGTACTTCGTTCTCTCGCTATCAAAGTCGCGGGTTCAGCAGTTATTGCAGGTAGCTGATACGGAATCAGCAATTGACGTTGATTTATTTACGCGTATAATGTTGTTGAACCAGTTTGATTGTAGTTTAGGCGTGGTTGCATCCTGATTTCAAGCGTTATGCAGACGATGCTATGTCGATACTTTATTGTTTGTTATCGACATGCACTTATTAAACCATCGTATAATTGATACGTAGAAGAATTTTTACTGAAGTACATAGCTGATCTTTACTGTCAAGCAAATTTTAATGAATCTATAGGCTCTGTATTTTGTCGAAAGTTTATTTTATGTGAAATCGCCACAAAAAATCATCTTCGCATTTATATTTATAAATGCGAAGATGGGTGGACTGATTCCGGTTTTTAAGTATTTATGTTAATCCGAGAGAAGTAACTAAAAAACCAAAATACAATTTTTTACCTTGTTTCCTCGTGGACTAGTCATAAAAAAAGATTGATCCATCGGACGTCACAGTTTCATAAGAAAGCAAGAAGTGAAATGCCGATGAAGTAAATGATATATGTCATTCCCCCGCTATTCCCACCACTACTGGACAAGGATACTCAAAATAAAAATTGGATTAACATCAACCGTGATAGGGAAAACAACAGGCAGAATTTACGGAAAGAACGATTGGTGTAAAGCATGGACACCCTTGTTTGACAAATGAGAGCTCAAATATTGCAATCATAACGCCTAGCCTGTTCCCAGTCCTATTCAGTATTCATATTTTAATCTTTACCAGTTTCAACTACTTAAGTTGATCAATTACCTAGCTTAGAATACAAATTTGCTTACATTTTTTCCAGAAACCAGTGGTGGTTTGTTTGATTGTCTATTTATATGGAGCAACAACACCAACACAGAGAAGATACCATAAGACACGTTTGTGTCAATCTTTCTTTCTTATCGAGTGTGTTATTACTAACACTGGTGTCAGATTTTATTCAAGTCGCCTAAAGGCATTTGACATGACTCTTACGACTACCGCCATCTAGTGGCAGTAGCCGTATACACACTTGTAAACTAAACATTCAGTCAATGTGCAGGTTTCCTCACATTGTTTTCCTTCACTGGAAGCTGGTGGTAGTCTAAGAGAAAACTACCATTCATGAGTCAGATTGGTCTACAAACTCATGTGACACATGTAGGATTTGAACCCAGGTCCTACCCGACCTCAGGCGGGTGTCATTACTACTTGGCCACCACCGCAATAGGAAGATTGAAAGTAGCGTCTCTGAACTAAGAAGAAGGCTTTGTTTGGGCACGTATATTGATGAGAGACGAGACCAAAAAATTTTTATGTAAAGGTGCTGGAGGGTTAATATGGAAATGTTGGGAGTATATACTCCCAACATTTCCATATCTATCCTGAATCAAAAATATCGTTGAATATAGTTTTGTTATTTATTATATATAAGAAAGATAACGCATATTGCGACAGCGACTTCAGGAGGTAAGGGTGATGATGAGAGAGTTTGTTTATAACCTTTTGTGGTCAAAATTAGGACCTTTCGATCACCGGTCTTTCAGTCTTCTATTTTATCTATTTTCAGCCTATTTAGCCCACTGCTGGACATAGGCCTCCCTTTTTTGACGCCACTTACTTCGGTCCTGTGCCAGTCTTTCAGTCTTACGAGTATTTATTTATTTTGTACAACATTGAGTGCGTTTGACCTCTATCTTGCCTGATGGAAAGCAAAGATGAGATCTAGCTAGAGTATATGCAATTCGACTTAGTACAGTGAAGTTAGAACCTAAGCACAACAATGACTCATATTTCAGTTATATTCTTATGGTAAATAGGTCTTTTCCTACATCTTAGGCAATGGGAAGCCAAACATCATAATCTTATGACACCCTATATGTATTTACATAACCCTTATTAGATTACTTTCTAGATTTCAGCTCTAACTCGGTGGTTTGCAAACCAATTGCAGTCGAATCGAGTAATTTAGCTAGTGATTAGGCTCTCCCACGGAAATCTATTTGGTAAGTGTTGGTTGGCGTACAACTTATTAAATCCGGTATTGCGTATGTGAGTAATATACTTACGAGTACTATGTTTGTTAGGTACGAGTAATCAATGTCAAGGTCTGTTAGGTAAGGCTTGGTGTGCACTTACTTAGATTACAGTTCATGTACTAGACCTATAGCTATTCGGAACAAGCGTTCTGAATAAGCGTGTATTTTTTGGTTGATAATTATAGTCATAAAAGTACATAAGTAATTGTCATTATATTTCACGATTGAAATGTTCATGAATGGTCACTAAGCCATGTGGCACAGTTAACATAGAAAAATACTACTTATAATTTAAATAGGTAGGTAATAATTTAGAAAATGCAAGAATCGGACATGATCCTGAGGACACCTAAAATATGAAGTTATATAGGTAACTATATATTTATTATAGGTAAATTATCCATTGCTATTTTTTTTATGGTCCGACTTGCAGAAAATATCGTCCACCTATTGTTGACTTGTTTGATATTGCGCAATTTTAAATAAATACATTTTTAGTCTCAACGTATAATTTTATTTTAATTCCCTTGATGTTCCGTAGCAATGCTTCTGTGAGTAGCTGGCTTAACCCTGCAAATTA
>JAEMBS010000419.1:0-25000 GCA_018467065.1 Ephestia elutella
TAGGATTAGGATGGAAATTTTGGTATGGTAGCCATTAAGTGTCTCACTGCTGGACAAGGCCTCTCTCCATTTAAGAATGGGAATGCATAACAAATCATCTAGATTCTACAAAATGGGTCAATGCCAGGCTTGTGTTGATCGTACTCCCACGGACACTGGTGTTATGACAAATACTTCTCATCATTTCTAATTACCGTACTGATGTAGGGCAAACTGCCACGGTCGTTTGTATCCCTGGAGTAAGTGGAAGATATATGTACCGCGTAACACTAATCATTACGTCCATTGATCATGACGAATAGGTGGACATGAATGAATCAACAAGTATTTAAAGAATAAATATCCTGCAAGGATTGAGTATTATACCTGTGTCTTCCTGACTTATAGCATATAATTCTAACTTAGTATCGTCAATTTTATATGCTTATAAGTAAGAAAGATAGATCAACACTTTATTGCACCATTTACAGAAAAGAACATACAAAGAAGTGACAAAAAGTAAATACATAAATGAGCACAAAGAAGGGCTTATCGTAAATGCAATTTCCTCCAGCCAACCTTTGGGTGGAGTTCGTTTGTCTCGTGTTGTTTATAGCTCAGAAAGAACTACGGATCGCTTTCTTGAACAAACTGAAGTAGTGATAGGTATACGCAATTTTGAATTCTGCAGAGCTAAGGACAAGAAGGACTTGAGCATGTTAATCGCTACGCTAACCTTCACTAGTTGGAGAGGCACCTTTAGAAGAAGAATACGCAATTTATATAGATTATAAAATGTTCATATCAGCTGATAGAATGAATTTTTGATTAGATAATTGATTTTAGAAATACTATTATTTTTAAGTTTATTATAATAGGCAGAAGTCCTACCTACTGAACACGTAAATTGCCATCGTAGATCTTTGAAAGTTCGAAAATGTGCATCTATTTTCTGAAATTGACTACAGATATCCTAAATAGCATGTCTAGAGAATTTAGTAAAACTATTGTGTTTAATATTTTGATTATTAATATTATTGACCTATATAAAAGGCAAAGGACTGCAGACGGCGACCGACGCCCGGTGCACGTTACAGCAGAAATAGCCACATTGCACAACTGATTTGCACTGCATCTCGGTGCATTGAACTGCTGTCCTAATCCTATTGCATCCCGACGAACGATCAGTGCGAGTCTTTTTATTGCCAGGGCAGGACAGCCATTTTGTCACCTTAGTTTTTTGTTACATAAGTGAGGAGAAAAAAGCAGCCTAAACTCCTGTTGATACGTCATGCATCCTTTCAACATTGAGGGTAGGGATCTAAAAATTCGTTTGTAACTTTTGTTAATTCAAAGTAGTTACATAATAGTTGAAGTTTTATGACTAAAAGAGAGTGTAACTTGTTCCAGTGTTGCGCAAGGCTTTCGATGGCTTCGACCACAACCGCTCGGGCAGCATCCCCTGCGACTTCGTGGCAGACATCCTCAGGATGATGGGGCAGCCCTTCAACAAAAAGATCCTGGAGGAGCTCATTGAAGAAGTCGATGCCGATAGTGAGTTTTCCGTTTCGTCTTTTAGTTTGTTATTAATTTTAACATTTTATTAGACACTCAACGAGACACGAAAGAAGATATAGCAGTCTTGTGTTAAAAAGGGATTCAATGGCTTTTCGCACTTATTTTCTTGCTGGACAATTTCTTCTTATGTACAGTCGAAGGCACATGTACCTGACCCCCTGAGAAGGGATTCGGTGAGATAGGGGGGGGGTCAGTTTATCTATCCCCGACTGTACTTTGAGTTATTTAGATTATCTTTTATCTAGACTATCAAAATCATTAGAGCCTAAAATATATAGCATGATTTTATCTTCTAACATTTGAATCGTCTAGGACACTTTTAAAAGTATTTAAGTCCATTTAAAATTTGTCTTGTTCAATCAAAGTTAGTATTTCTCTAGTGCAAAATGAAAACTGTCTAGTTTCGCATACTCCAAGTATTTGACAAATTAAACTTTGTGAAGAGTTGCCAACTGCCTGCCACCAAACGCACAATTAGAAAGTTTTACAGTTTTATCTAATCTATTTCTGTAGCGTTCTATAAATTCTAGCAGTGGAGACAGCAACATTATATTTAATTTTTAATATAATCCAAGCATTAGCTAAAAATACGCAAGCTTATGTAGTATATTTGTCGCGAATGATGTTATTTTCGCAAAACTGTAGAGACGAAAATTATTTATACTGTTTTTAAAAGCTTTTTACTTTCCAGGCCTACTAGACATAGGTAGTGTAGTTGTTGCTAAATTAGAGCAGGATAGAGTTGATAGATAGTTGGATAGAGTCCGTGAAAGGTCAAAGGAAAATTTTAGAAAATGTAACATATTTTAACGTCTTATCAGTATCATATAATCTATTTCTTAGGTACAAAATCGCCATATTATTGCCATTCATCATTGTGTCTGTAACATATCTATAAATGTTTGGCTGGGAAGGAACACAAGCCACGGCATAAAACTTGCTCAAATAGTTACATACTTGTCTCATGGTCAATATCATAGTTATCACCTAGTCAAGACAACAAAAAGAAGATTCCAGTAGTAACAACATGTGACGTAATATTCCAGAGTCCGGTCGTCTGGAGTTCGGAGAGTTCGTGACCCTTGCTGCCAAGTTCATCGTCGAGGAGGATGCTGAGGCCATGCAGAAAGAACTTAGGGAAGCTTTTAGATTATACGACAAAGAAGGTGAGTAAATAGTATTTTAGGAGTTTTAAAATTATTTAGCAGTTTTTTGCCAGTTATCATGTTGAATGTCGTGAAAGAATTATGTACAACTAGCTGCGCCACGGGGCTTCGCTCCCGTGGGAATTTCGGGATAATAAGTACCCTATGTGCTATTTCCAGTATTTTCCTACCCGTATACCAAATTTCATCGAAATCGGTCTAGTAGATATTGCGTGATTGAGTAACAAACATCCTCATAAACTCACAAACGTTCACATCGAAACTTTCGCATTTATATGTATGGATTAGTAGGAAGTAGGATTGGGGGGCAGATAAACTTGACCTCTCTGAGATAGGATGCGGTGAGGTAGGGGCGTCAGGTTTATTTGTGCCCGACTGTACTACGAAAGTTGTAAACTAGCATTAATCTATTTTCAAAGCCATATCTATGGAACTTCAAAAACTCCTGAGATACCTACATAAAAAGGCATACAAAATTAGACAGATTTAGATAATATTATGACGCATCTGCAATACATACGGCTTTTCTTTATTAAATTTATTTTAGGACAGGGTTTCTGAATTGAAGATTATAAACTAGAGGCATTTCGTAAAAAAAAGTAGGTACCTACTTGCAGCCCGCAACACACAAAAATATGGGTAATGATAAATTTGTATGTCATCAGGCAACGGTTACATTCCCACGTCGAGCTTGCGCGAGATCCTGCGCGAGTTGGACGAGCAGCTCACCGACGAAGAGCTCGACGGCCTCATTCAGGAGATTGACACCGACGGCAGCGGCACCGTAGACTTCGACGGTAAGCACTGCTATTGGCAGTCAACGGTTATATTCCCACGTCAAACTTGCGCGAGATCCTGCGCGAGTTGGACAAGCAGCTCACCGACGAATAGCTCGACAGCCTCATCCAGGAGATTGACACCGACGGCAGCGGCACCGTAGACTTCGACGGTAAGTGCTTGCTGTTGGCAGCTAACGGTTACATTCCCACGTCGAGCTTGCGCGAGATCCTGCGCGAGTTGGACGAGCTGCTCACCGACGAAGAGCTCGACGGCCTCATCCAGGAGATTGACACCGACGGCAGCGGCACCGTAGACTTCGACGGTAAGTGCTTGCTGTTGGCAGCTAACGGTTACATTCCCACGTCGAGCTTGCGCGAGATCCTGCGCGAGTTGGACGAGCTGCTCACCGACGAAGAGCTCGACGGCCTCATCCAGGAGATTGACACCGACGGCAGCGGCACCGTAGACTTCGACGGTAAGTGCTTGCTGTTGGCAGTCAACGGTTATATTCCCACGTCAAACTTGCGCAAGATCCTGCGCGAGTTGGACAAGCAGCTCACCGACGAAGAGCTCGACGGCCTCATCCAGGAGATTGACACCGACGGCAGCGGCACCGTAGACTTCGACGGTAAGTGCTTGCTGTTGGCAGCCAACGGTTACATTCCCACGTCAAGCTTGCGCGAGATCCTGCGCGAGTTGGACGATAAACTCACCGACGAAGAGCTCGACGGCCTCATCCAGGAGTATACTTAATCCTATATAATAAGTACACAAATCAACTAGTCAATTGTTATGCCATTTGCTTCGCAACTTTTCCGCTAGGTCATGTAGAAGACTATTCTTATCTCTTCGAAAACTAACTTCTTTCTTTCAAGGCGACCTTGAAAGTTTATACAGAAAATAACATCTCATCGCTTCAAAATTTCAATCATCTATTGCTAAATGAATATGGATATTTTGGACGTCATGATAGGTCTGAATAGGTCATGGAGCAGGAAGTTTCCTAATGGACATTAAGAAGATATTAGAGAGAACTGTGTCCAACAGTGGACTTCTTGAAACAAAAATGTTATAAAGCAGATTGTGACCACAATGTTTAATGATACATACTTTCAAAATAACGTACGCATCAGCAATAACAAAAAAGTAACCCACCCTATATAGGTATAGTTTTTATTTTTGTTATAAAGTTAGTATATTGTCATTTTCTTTGTTTCAGAATTCATGGAAATGATGACAGGAGAATAAGCTTTTACTTCTATTTTCTTCTATTTATACGGTCTAATTTAAGGAATCTCTACACTTCGGTACTTCAACCTTTCGAGTCTTGGGAACATTGGACGATATCATTCTAACATTCACTTGATGAATGTGTACATCAATTTCATCCGTAACATAAAGTATTATGTATGTATTGTACAAAATAATATTTGTTCTTGTTTAATTGATGTGTGTGACTGCGTAATGTTTATACCTACTTATTAATAAATCTTTTATTCTACTATTTATGTTTAATTTTAGTAATTTCTCAACGTAATTGATTCGGATATGACTTATTCTTAAAGTCAGAGTAAATGATACAGTTAATACTAAAAAAAAATGTCAAAAATATGAGTTCTAAGATCTGAGATGAAAATAATTATATAGCCTGTTTTTAACTGGGTGCCAAATCGTCCTAGATAATTTTGATGACATAAAATTCCGGAAAATTGGACGCTTGCCAGTGTCAAGAAATTGAATCTGTATGAGCCATTTTAATATCCAAGAGCACAATCATAAGGCATAATGATAATATCAGGAAATAAGTAGGGAAGTTTAACGAAAACACGTTTGAACGATAATCATGTATTATTAGGTAAATTATTTGTTCATTCAATAGCTTTGCAAATTTGGGCTGATTTATTTAATCTATGACCTCCTAAAGCCCTTGGTACAAAACATTCTAGCGCAAAAAGCTAAATATATTCAAAAGCTATGACAATATTTTCTTACAGACTACAATTGTAATTTCAACAAATTCTTAAGACACATGACGGATGGTCCATCTGTATAAAAAATAAATATTTAAATATGGCATTTCGATTTTCACTAGATCAATATTTTAAGTATACTTTAGCGCTGGATGTTTTAGTAAATTGGTATCATATGGCGCCATCTTTATAAAAACGCATTTGACTCAAATATTAATGAGCATAAATTTTTTCATGTTTTGATGGAGTTAGATAAATTCTAAAAAATTGTTTAATCGGTCGAAAACTTAATTATAACTGCACTACCGGTAGTATACTTTTTAATCATAGGACCTTCTAAATCTATGTGTTTATTTAAATAACCGGCTGCGCAATTACATTATGTTATTAAAATATACTTAAAAATAAAATATTAATCCTCGTGAACTTCACAAATAATTTAAAAGCCTACATAAAACGTAGGCCCTGCTTAACATAAAAAAGTAAGTTAAATATTCGTATTCAGAAGATACTAATAAAAACGAGAGCATTTAAAATTAGATGTCTCAACGGCTTTCGCGTGGAAAGCGGATAACACTAAAAATAAAATTCGTATACTGAATCATTTTAATGCGCGGCGACAGTAAAATAATTTAGTGCACGATGAGTCGACATGGATATAAATAAATACCTAGGTATAAATGATAAAAATATTTCCACGAAACAAAATGCCCGTTGAGACACTAGTTACATAAGTAATACTTATACATAGGTATATTACAAATTACGTAAGTAGGATCGTAGTTAAACAATCAGACATTCTGGCGTAGAAAAGCAAACACATTATCACAATAACTGTCAAATTTAGACGTAGTCAGATGGCACTTAACACATTAGGTGTACTTAAAAGGGAAAATAAACTATCGACACTGACTTATTAGTATAAAATAAATACATTTTTACAATTCATGGCGCCGAAACGTGACTGCTTTACTAGCTAATATTTTATTATAACATAACATTTACAAAGTCAGAAATAAAATTCATTGGTAACGTATCTAATAACTAAACTTTACAAGAGTCTTCAATTAAAATAGCTATAACTAAATTACGGAGTTACAGACGTTCGACAATTACGTATTATGTACACATCATACTTCGTACAATCTCATTAGCTTCTTGGCTTCGGATAGCTAGATTTATCTAAGTAAGTTTTCGACTGAACTACCTAGGATGAGATCTCAATTTGAACTATGATTTACCAAACGTCTCCCAATTATCACAATTCTCTGAAACGTTTAGAAATAAAATGTAATGAATACCATATTATTCATCACATTGACCGAAATTATTTCTGCCCGATGCTTAAACTTAAACCAGCAAAAATAACGAATTGTGTAGGTACTTGGTGTGTTAAATATGTTAATAAAATACAAATAATACATTAAATTAGTAAATTACAACTGTCCATGGAATGCTTTATTGTGTACTTAAAAATTATAAATAAGAGTAGATATGAAGCTGGTCTCTACGAGGCAGAACTGAGATTTATGATGGCCTTATTTAAATAATATTATGTACTTCTTTACTTAATTATAAGTAGTTGTATGAATACTGTTAAGTAGTTAGATCTTCTTTCCTATAAAGCTGGTTTTTCATTTTCCTCACAAACGATCAAATAATCTTGCATTCATATACTCTGAAACAAAAGATTTTTTTTAATGAAAATTAGTGTCAAACAATGATGAGCATAGTGAAGTGAGAGAGATCTATACTATAATAAAGAACATAGCGAGTGGAAATTGACTGTGGAAATAGAAGTAAGTACTTATACAAAAGGTGTGTATGGCAATCTTTAAATTGCGCTTTTTTATTACACTTTAGTGTACCTATACTAGCCATTCCGACTCGAAAAGAAGAAGTGTACCTATAAAGGCAATTCTTCCTTTTCAACTCTTTGCATTTAGTACCTTTAATACTTCAGCTTGATCACTAACAACGATTTATCTTAGACATATAGGTACGTACTTTTACATGATTGAAATGCCTATTTTGGTTTCAAATTAAGTTTCGAAAAAATAACGATGGAAATAAAATTACCTGACAATAGCGACACTGGCGGGTTTGACTAGTAACAAAGATGCCGCAAGCATAATCAGTGTAGGATAGGAGGCGGCGGGCGCGGGCGCGTGCTGTTCAGCTTGGGGATGGCGCTGAGCTCGGGAAGCTCGTCGCGCGGCGCAGCGAGCGCGCGGTCGAGCCCGCGCCGCCCGCCTCCGCGCAGCCACGGGGCCGCCTCGCCCGCGCACCACGCCTCACGCGCCCAGTTGTGGGGCTCCGCTCCCAGTCGACTACATTCCCGCGCATACGCTCTGTACGCAGCGCAGTGACATTTCGTTCCTGTACATCCGCATGCGTCCAGTTCGCACGCTTCTCGATAATGGTGCGAATTCACTTTGGCACTGCAATCTGAAAAGGATGGGTAACGATTGAATCCGCGGCACAAGCGTCGGGCCTTTATTTGCTTCTGCTGTCGACATCGAGACTGTCTGCTCGGCCGCTTCTGTTGTCGTGTGCACGCGTGCTTCCCTCCGACGCGCCATGACGTTCCGAACCTCCACGTGTCGCTCAGTAGTCTCCCGTCTCGGCCTCGCATATCATCCCTCGCTAAGGAATTGAAATTTCCACAAAGGCCGCACAGTTTTCCTCTGTAAACGCTCGACACTGTAACTTCCAAGAAACCATCACCGTCCCACAACATCTGCACACCAATATCAGCTTTGAGTAATACAGATCCATTGCTTCTGGTTATTTCAGCAACACCATCCAGTTTGTGAGGTAGCGTCAGTCGTTGTCCGTTAATTTTAACTCGCATCTTTTTCCCCATGTTAATTCTAGTTGCTCCTATTCTAAGCGTAGCTGTTCGAGTCCATGAAGAATGCAATGTATTTCTAGCATCATTCGATATTCTTATAGAAAACGTATTGTTAAGACAATCGGATACTAGTTGGTACTTGCAAGACCCTTGAAAACTATAAAACTTTCCATCGAAAGTCTTATAGTGTGGGTCCCCGAAAACTGTGCAGATTCCATCCACGTCCACGCATTTTGGACAGCAGTGTTCTGACAAATGTTGTAACTTTTGATCTGGTCGGCAGTTTATAGTTGGGCATGTTTCCATAGCACATCTAGGTTCACCGCTGTGGCATTCGCAGGACTTGCACGCATCTAGCTGCCAGGTCTCGCCATCCTGTAATAAGCAACAATTTTCTGTTATTCACTCGTGTAATAAGAGCAACCTATGAAGTCAATGTGATCTCGATAACCTGGGGCCCTATTTTTGAAAGTGTGACATACCGCCGAAAACGAATAGACTATTATGTTGCACTCGTCATATTATGTCATTAAAAACATAAAAGCCGTATTTTTGAAATCACTCGTCTAGCAATGTTGCCAGTGATATGAAAATAAAGCGAGAAACAATTTCTGTTCCATTCTAGGCAACGAATCTAAAAAAATGTTCGTAAATTTTTAATCAAAGATAACGTTAGCGTTAAAAGGAACGCAAAAATGAAAATTTTAATAGACTTCATCTATATCCGTATCCGGTTGTCTATGTTATTCAAGATTTTGACGTAAGAAACGTTCGACTAGCAAATCATACGAAAACGTGTGGTCTAGACCACTCGTTGCGAATTATTCGACATTCGACATAGACAATTAAAAAATACGGAATAATTGATATCGAATGAAAAATCATTTGGCTCACGCTTTTTTGGTGAGTCACACTTTCAAAAATAGGGCCCCTGACGTGGTATAAGATGTAGAATGAACATAATTTTAATGGGTAGAACCTACATAAGTGGCACAAAATACCAATATTGTTATATGTCATTTAAAAGTTGTGTTAGCTAAAAATTCAATGATGGAACACTCGTCACGCACTCCCATTTAAAACACCACTAATCATTTCGCAGTGGCCATAGTATTAAAACCCCTGGATTGGTGCAATATATCACATTACCTGGTAAGTTACTCCACCAATGACACAGGCAGCCTTGGCTTCTTCAATGTGTGGGCACTCTGGGCAACATTTCCCAGCCGCAGGTGGTAAAGCTCGCGCGCCACATGTCAGCACCGGACACGTGTGTCTCGAACAAACAGCTGTTCCGTTCATACAAGTACAGTCGGTGCACGGATCTACCCTGAATCTGCTGAGGTGGCCGTGGTACTCCCTGCCGATGATGCATGGTTTCGCAAACATGTTTCCTGAAACTAAGAAATGCTTGATGAGTATTTTTACGTTAAACGAAATACTTAAACTACTTTGTGCAAAAGTTAATCACTGAAAGCACATGAATCATCAGCAGATGAAGGCTTTAACATGATAAGATAACATAAATAATTTTGACCAACTAATTCCTGGTCTTATTCAAATATTTCAAACAAGAGACCACAGAGGCAGTTAAATTTGAAATTTGATCGTAGGGTGAACACCACATAACATAATTCCTCAATCACAAGATGGTGACTTACTCGGTAGAATCTTATCAGCAGTGGGATGCGAGCACCTCGGGCAGCACTCCCCTGGCGGCGTGTACTGCTGACTGCGATGGCACGGCAGCACGGCGCACGCGCGCTTGGCGCAGGACAGCGCGCCGCGCACGCACCGACACGAGAGGCAAGGCTCCTCGGGGATGCGCACATCACGGCCCTCCCAAACGCGTTGCCCGTTGATGACGCATTCTGAAATGTTTGAAAATGAGATATTAGTTTGAACTTACTAGGTCTATAACGGAAAGATAGTAAGAAAAGGACGGACGGATAGCTGTTTATTTTTAGCGTAAGATTGGGTTTGGTAACTCGATAATTCAGCCAATAATCCGCTGGTAACAAAGTTAAGTTATGAAACATTTTTATTAAAATTTCATCGGTTATTATTTTCATATCAACTTCAGTAGTGCCAGAGCACATTAAGATTGGGTATTTGGTTCTCATTTCACTGGCAACAAAGTTATGTTATGAAATATTATTATTACCGATTTTAATTTATCAACTTATAGTACCCAGATAAACTTATAGTACCCAATACCGAAGTTTACGCTGCTGGTGGCGTAATGTTTGGTATTGGGTACTCTGCCATTCCGCTAATAACAGTAGTAGGTACTTTAGTCAGGTTAATTGCAAGATTATTAATAATAAGATTAATTCCTGATTAATTTATACACACAATTAAGGTAAGCCCTAAACGGTTTATCAACATCAGGCACGAGATCGCAAAGCAATATAAATAAATACCGCATTATAGCCACGAATTACTTAGTTGCTGATTCGAAGAATTCTTACTAAAACATAACTATAGAAAGGCAGCTTGAATAAAACGTTGAAACAAAGGAGCGGGCCATTGTTTGGCAAATCGGGAGGGTTTGGCGGCGGGCGGCACAAAGCTGACTGTAAATTAACGGGCTGGCCGATGAATCAATCAGGCCTAATGAATGAGAGAGGTGGCCGCACACGCAGCCTTAGCCGACCACCTGTATGAAGCCCCGTATAATAAAATGGGTAACTAAACGTCAGAAATATCCTGTACCTTAAAGCGAGCATTAGTTTTTTTTATTATTTATACTATTTTGATGGAATTTACTATACAGAGGTTTTTGGGGCCGCAAATTTGTTATTCTTTCTAAGTGGGTGCCTACATTTACTAGGTCTCACCTTTAACAAAACAGCATTACTCTCAGCTCTAGCTAAACATCGTGCATAACTCAGCCAGCCCTAAGTAGTTTTACTATTCGAATCAAATGTTTATTTTCACATTCTTTGTAGATGTAGATTACTATATTCAGACATTCCAAAGAATTATCTCCTCGGATTAAATCAGCGGTCTACCATCTTATCGTGTATCTCGATATAATTACAAATCAGCCCTTTCTTAGAAATCGAGATCAATGACTACTGGTAGTTAATGCTTGTTGGCTGATCAGTACGTGCAGTGCAGGTCTGCGTCCGTAACAGCCAGTTACTGTTACCAACAACTGGTTCCTTTTGAAAGCTTAGACGCACGCGCAACCATACACGTTGTGTTGAAATCATAATGGGTTAAGATAAAAATGCTTTACAAATTGATTTACATAAACTCACAAAATAACACTAGCAAGTGATATAATTTTACCGTAAATTCAATATATATTTAAATTATTTAACACTTGTTTCCCGTGGGTTTCCACGGATACCGCCTATCTAGGCGGTCTATGGATCAAGAGCGGATCCAGCTCTCGCATCATGGGTAACATGGGGGTCACATAGTCGACTGCGTGGTCCATACTAAATATTAGCCCGGGAACAGGCCCGGGCTTATTCTGAGTATAGAATAAAAAAATATATACACAGAAGGTCCCTGGGTCATGACCCTCATAACCTCTACCTAAATCCACCCTTGCTACGGATCGATACTATACAAATAAAAATCAATGCAAAAATAAATGACTGATGAAAACTGAATCCATGTATAGTCGGGGCTGTGAATTTTCAGTTGTATGGAGGTGGTCACATTAAATCCTACGATGGTGATTTTTATAAACTACATAGATTATGATATTACAACTGCAAATTTAAGTGTAAAAAAAAAATCACCACCGCCGTTTTTTTTTAAACGCTATTATAAGACTCATATTGTTATAACTCTCAAACAAAAAATCCTACCAGGGTGATTTTTTGTTACATGTTTCCTTACGAATAATAAAACTTGATTTAAAAAAATCACCAATAAATAACAATCCGAAATGGATTTTTTAATGAGTTGTAATTTTTATACTTTAAAAACATCCTGTACGAAAACAAAAAATCCAGCAATGGTGACTTTTATATATTATTCGTATACTGTAATGAACCATATTCTCAATTTTTATAAGGGTGACTACAACAGTTTTTTTTTTATTAACTTTTAATTTTTTTTTTTTTATTCTACAGTCGAGAAAATTGTATATTCGTACGTAATGTGAATTATTCAATCTTAATTTTAAAAAACGACTCATGTTTATGAACCCGATTTCCTGTAATTAAATAAAAACCATATTGACATTTATAACGTTAAAAATACATTTTATGACTAGAAAGCCTTATTATAAACCGGCCAACTTTTATTTACAGGTAAATTAAGTCTTATTAATTAATTGTGAACAGTAATCTCTATTGTAAACTTTTTTGTTTACGAGCAATTCAGTATAGTTTATTTACCCCTCCCATTTCATATCGGATCATCAAAATTATTTTTTTTCTATATAAGGATGTCTAAAAACATCAAAATAATGATATGTATAAGAATCATGGTTGTAGGAATTTGTCGGTAAAAAAAAATTAAATGCCCCGCCTAGTAACAATATTTTTTATCCAGTATAAAATGATCTAGACGCGTCTCGGCTCTCGAACAAAGCACATCGATCTGCGTCCGTATATTATTGTGATGTGACAATGAACACAGTCAAGTGTCTGTCGTAAAACTAGAGACGAGTACACAAAGTAGGTTGTCCTATTGTAGCCAAACAATTAAGTATTCATCGCCAGATCCAAACCATTTGAATGAACGATGTGTTTGTAGCAGAGCCTGCTAATATCATATCACTGATCATAGACAAGGCTATAGGAAAAGTACAGTAAAAACAAAACAATATAATCACAATGATTTCAAAATTTCTAATTGTTCGTTTCGACTTCATGTTCTAGTTTCAAGGAACTATGCATATCATGTAGGATTGGTGTTATAGTGAGATCATGACTGACCATGAAAATAGTTGTTACATCATTTTAGGCAACATTTTTGTAATAGTGATTAATATTATCCAATAAAAGGTTATGAAAAAGAAACGTGTGCCTAAAACAAAAGTTTCCTGTATTAGTATTCAAATCACGGGTCACACGTACAGGACTGGCTAATTATTTCAATTTCTCAGGTCGTCGACGTAGGCATACCTAATAATAACGACGCACCTTTTATACATTACAAGAATAACAATGAGCATGTCTTTTTATTCTTGAATTATTTTAAAATAGATGTTGGTAGACCTATAAAAATATTACATTTAGGTAGAAACTCAGAGAGTTGATAGGGCAAACCCTTGTAGAAACTGATGTATAGGAACTTCTAGAAAGTGAAAGACGTTGTAGATGTTCGTCGAGAAGTCGAGAAGTTGAGAAAGGAAGTCTATATCTATGTGTTTTCTGAAGATTCAAAAAGCTAATATGTATACACTCTTAAATAAATTATCGTGTTGCTAAGTATTGTATATCTCAGGTAGAAATTATTTATTACACTTACTTACGGTCATCGCCCCAAACTTTATCAAAATGTGTGTTTTATCATCCTCATTACTTTAATATCATGATGATAAATACATATTTACAAGGCTTGTCATCACGGCTAATGTACCCATCTGTCATCAAGAACCCCAAGCTCAAAAGTATAAAATGTTCCCATGTCGATAAGACAAAATCGTGAAGAAATAACAAGTCGAAAAGGGCAAAAAACCTAATGCACCGTTGGGATCGTAAAACAAACAGGCACACCTCAGCGTTCCCGCAGCCAGAGGCCGGCGGCTGCTTTGACCACGGACAAAAACCACCCGCCTCTACCTCTCTTAAGTAGGTTGTTAACTTTTTGATTTATGGTCAATAATAGAGACGCAACTCCATGGGAGACTCCGAGACCACAAATATATTATTTTAATGAACACCTACGAACTCATAATAAGGTTTACTCTTGTCTTAAGCCCAAATTGGATGCCTTTGTCGTTATTACGAATAACCAACTGGATCGCGAAATGCACCATCCCGGGTGGTCTGGCTTGGCAAATGCAATCTAAAAAAGCCATTTCCATTACTATGGACGCGCATAAAACCTATGGCAATTTTCATTAAGGCAAACAATGAAGAGGATTGTAATCAATACGCGTCACACTTCATCAAGTGTTTTATGTGTTAGTAAAAATCTTTACAAAGCAATTACAGCCTGGCGCCAGCCTGGAATGATCGCGGGCGGGCGATGCTGCAAGCACTAAAACGCAGATTATGCCTAAGTTATGAAATGTACGCAAGTTTTTTAGCCGTAAAAAAACGCAGTGTTTGACCATATTGAAGCGAATAATAATCTTTGTCTATAATAGTGATCGTCAGTTATTCGCAAGTGGTCCATTGTCCGGAGGTGAGCTACTGCGCAACACGTTTGGTGCGTTATGCTGTGCCATTGCTATTGTCGCCGGGCGGCGGCGTGTGGGCGGCTCGGCCACCTTGCTTCTCCAAGCTGACACATGAAATATTGCTGGCATAGCAAGTCTTGCAGTCACGCTTACTCGTAACTTCTGCTTTAGGTAGTAAAATAAATCTAACCAACATTTAGTACAGCCAGCATAATTTTGGAGTTCCTTTAAATAGGTAGTTTAGAGGTTTATTTTTAAAAGTCAAAATATTATACAAATAAATTAAGCCCAATCCGAATGAGACTTTTTGTTGGGAAGCAGCAGTTAAATAGGCTCAACATAACACCCTATTTGTTAAAACCTAATCTCCGACTAATGGTCAAATCAAAATGCCCGAAGTCGAGAATGAATCTCCCGATCTCATGTAATTAATAAAATATGAAGAACCAATAAAACGTTAGAATAGAATAGGAATGCGCCGGCGATGTACAAAAGCGTTTTCCGAGTCATCTTGTAAATTACTATTATTTGATATGGAATTAATAAACTTGTTAAGGTTTGGGAGCGGAGGTAAATTGCCTGTAGTTTTGGTTTTATTAAGTTTGCGTGTCGGCGTGTATTTGTTTTGTTCGGTTCGTGGAGGTTGTTTTTTGCCGCGGATGCGTCTGGGTGGGCGCTGCGCGAGACATCGCTGCGCCAGCGCAGCGCCCGTGCCCGCCAATTATATTCGTTCAATCCCGCAGGAGATAATGCGCCTCCGGTGGGAAAATGTAGCGTAAAATGCTTTGTGGATTCCTCTGAGTCATTTCGTTTTCATCACGTTTATGACTCGTCACGGTAGATTTGCTCAATTAGAGTAAAATTTTATAGATGTTAAAGGATAAATGAGTAGTTACTTTAATGGATTAAAAAAAGGAACTCTATCAGATACCCATACTAAACTTCTACTTCTATCTCAAATACTTATATTCTTGTCGTAGTCATGTTATAAATAAAATAATACCAAGACACACATACTAAGACATACATAGCTCTTAATAGCATACATATGTTAATTGAAAAGCTAAACTACAAACGAATACAAATGCAACTTTCGCCCGCCTCGCACCCTAGCAGGCCGCCACCGCCGCCGTTCTCGCTCCCGTGCTTCGTGCCGTTGTACCAGCAGCTCTCGTAGCTCAGATATAAGAACTCACCATCGCAGACAGGACAGTTGTAGTGCGTGTGTCGCTGATGCTTGGGCCGGTCGCAGGGCGCGTAGCACTCCGGCTTGGAGATGGTGACGACGCCGGCCTCACAGCGCAGCAGGCGGCCGTCCTCGCACCTGTGCTCCGTGCCGGTGTACCAGCAGCCCTCGCAGCACAGATATAAGAACTCACCATCGCAGACAGGACAGTTGTAGTGCGTGTGCCGCTGATGCTTGGGTCGGTCGCAGGCGCAGGGCGCGTAGCACTCCGGCTTGGAAATGGTGACGACTTCGGCCTCACAGCGCAGCAGGCGGCCGTCCTCGCCCCACTCGGAGTGCGACGCGTGCTCTGTGCCGTTGTACCAGCAGCCCTCGCAGCACAGATATAAGAACTCACCATCGCAGACAGGACAGTTGTAGTGCGTGTGCCGCTGATGCTTGGGCCGGTCGCAGGGCGCGTAGCACTCCGGCTTGGAGATGGTGACGACTCCGGCCTCACAGCGCAGCAGGCGGCCGTCCTCGCCCCACTCGGAGTGCGACGCGTGCTCTGTGCCGTTGTACCAGCAGCCCTTGCAGCGCGCGCAGCACCCCTCGCGGGGCATCACCACAGCGCAGTCTTCCATCAGGCCGCACTCTTCTACTCCGCTCCGGCACTCCACGAAGCCGTTCTGGAAACGATCAAGTTACAATTTTAAAAGTGATATTACGTAGATTTTTTTTATTTTAATAAATAACACCCCTGGTTCTAGCTTCTGTGGGATGAAATTTTTATATTAATCTTTGTCTGACAATTACAAACACAATAAAATAGTACATTGTGATATAAGTGCGGTAAGAAGAAAGGCAGAGGCTGTAATTTTCAAAGCGCACGTATGTCATACGACGTTTTATAACATATTTGCGAGGAAATATTTAAATAAAACTCGGAAAACGACAATACCAAAGAAAAAGCGCGCGGTATAATTTTACATGTTCACAAATTAGCGATGCGAGCGCATCAGAGCTTTTTTTTGAGGCAAATGCACAAAAAACAGCCAGTATTACTAATAAAGTAAATTAATATTTTTGTGTTTTGTTACAGATAAATGGTTGTAATTTATTGTCAAAATTAATTTAAAGAATTAAATTTTTATTTATTTTATCTCCTAAAGTTAATTTTATTCATAAAATGTTGACCACTTTTCTTACATAAAAACTCTTTGCTAAGATTTAAAAAAGTATCGTTCGTTTTTAGACGGAGCGTGCGTTTTACTTTACAATAACGCACAAGTGCGTAATGAGATACAATACAATATTGAAATTGGTGAAATAAGTGACACTTTACGAGCAAATATGTTATAAAAAAAATTATGCAACCGTTAAGAAATATTATATATTCGCTTAACCTAATAAAATTTTTAGCTGTACGAGAGTTAATGAAAACAGCAAAAAATTTGTAAGCACAATATTTTATTAATTATGATTAAACAACGTTTATGAATTTATTATTTCTCAATATCAATTAAATAATTATTTATGACTCTCTTTATAAAACCCTGTGATTCATTCAATATCAGCTCTTCGACCACAATATTGAAGCGCCAAACAAACCTAAAACCACATTTAATATGTTTATTATATTTTATTGTACTTAGTCATTAACATAATAAATAAATGACAACCAAAAACCAGAGCTGCCCTAAAATAAAAGTACAAAATTTTATAATTCGTACAATATACATAAATAAAAATTACACGTACTAAAACAACGGAAAATACTTATCACATAATAAAATTTCATCTTAATTAGTAACTAGATGATAACATCATTAAATGTAAACTATTTTCCATAAAACATTTGTATAATTGTTTAATGCGTCTCGTAACGACTCTTTGTTCTGTTACAAGTACAAGATCACAAAATATAAGAACACAAAAAGATAGCAATCACTGGTATGGTATAATAATAATAAACTACACTCATATTGTAATAACTCGATAGAAGACAACGAAACCTCGAATAAGTACTTTAATTTGCATTAAAAAGCAAAACTTTTTTGATGCAAATAAAAGTGTGCACAATTGCTCTTCTTTGACCTTACTGCGCTTCGCTTGTTGTGCTTATTCTTGAAAATGTATAAATAAGTATCTATTAAAATAACTATAAAGTTGTTCATTCCGTACTCTTCTTATTTTACTACGTTCTTTGTCAATAAAGCTTTATTACATAGTGCTCGTAACTCTCAATATATATTGGCAGGATAATTATCCTTTTGAATTAGTTATCGTCTAAAAGCATTTTTAAATTATTCAAAATTTGCAACACAACAGAATTACTTAGATACTTATTATACAAACTTTTTATAACAAAACAAACTTTGTTCATCTTTGTAAACGCCTAGATGGATCAACAATTTCTACTTTACCCCTTACGGGGTAGACGGAGTCAAGAGTCGCGAGACTCAACGACGAAGTGGTGTGGATAGTGCTCTTGTTATAATTGGGATTCAGATATAGTCACAGGGTTCTAGTATTAGGCTAGACCATCCCCAATGTTAAGAATTCCCAATTTAGCCTATCTATTACTCTGATTGAATTTGGGAAGAGAAGCAGCTGGAAAATTGTAGGTAGTAGGTATCGCCACTGAAATTGACACATTATTCTCATGTACTTACGCCATTAGATCAAAATGTAAACCAAACTAGAATTAATAAGGAAATACAATGTCAAAAGTATCTGGTGTGTCCACACGGACTGTTTAGCATCCATGGCAGACATGATCAACACAATCGGCCAATATTTGCACAAATCTGTACACTTATCAACGTTTTAACACCAAACATTGTACTCGCTTAGTACCTACAAGCCTATGTAATTTAAGTTGTGTCGTCTACGGCATGTGTTAATTACAGATATATTTTTAATGACAAAGCGAGTAAATGTCCGTTTTTTAAAAATATATTAGAGTAAGTCTAATCTAACCAAAGTTGCTGAGAATCAGTGAAAGTAAATTAATTGATACTAGCATATCGTTAGTTACCTTAGTTACCAACAATACAAGGATATCATGGGCCTATATTATATAGCAAGATATGTTTTATATTATTGACTATTTATCGTTTTGTTCTATAAAAACGACATTCAAAATTCAATAATGGTTTCCAAATGGATCACCTAGATAAGGCACTTCTGTTTCCTGAAAGTATTATTACAGTATTCAACGGCAAGGTTCTTAGAGTTGAAGCTTCTAAAATAGTGCGATATGAAACTCTAACACAGCATGTTTTACTCATTATTACTCGAGGTCGCTCACTATTTGTGTTTATTGTTTTTTCTTTACTTCAGGCGAAATTCAGGAGCGGTTCACTTTGAACTAAACCTCACATAGCGAAATATTTACATTATACGTCGGATAAAAATAACTAAGTCTATCGACTGGTCATTACTTACTATAATGTGTATTGAAAATAAAATAGAACAGATTATACAAATTAGAAGTTTGATGCAACAAAATTATACAGAGCTAAGCTTTTTACTAGAATTGGTTAGTTTGTAGACTTTTGTTAGATATAGATTGGAAGAATATAGATTTGTTTGATATGCCATTACTGTTCTAAATAATAAAACAATTGCCGATTGCATTTGATTTATACATAGTTTGGTCATCGTACATCGACGATGTTGTTAACAGTAATTTATTAAGTACCTTCTTGAAATATTTGGTTTTATCTTTACAGATAAATCTTAGTGTTTAGTACCCATTGTTTCTTTTCTTTATAATATTTTTGAAGAATTTACGAGACTTTAACCAAGATGGATTTGCTTTCAGCCCAAAAATGTTACCTGTTCTCCTCTGCGTCACTTTATTTTGATTTGATATTTTAATTAATTTAAACTCATAGGAATAAAGGACATAGGGCACCAATGTATGGGCTCCGTCCCCACCCACCAACTCAAATAAGACTGATGCCAAAGTGTTCCTAAAGTATCTACTATTTCATTAAAATCCTATTTTTTTCATACATCAGTGGGGTTAATTAAAAAAACAACATTTTGTAAAGATATTTGGGCTCCATATAAAAATGTATGGGATAAATATTTGTAAAACGTTCGATACCATGAAAAATTTGGGCAACGACCCCATGGTAAAAAAATATCAGCTTGCCAAGATATGTCGATTGACCTATGTTTCATTTCTGTTGGTGGGTGGGGACGATTCCGCCCATAGTCCTTTGTTACAATATCCAAATATGCCTTGCAGATTGTGTTTTTCGGGTGACCGCCACGCAACTTCCCGTCCTGATACTGGTGGTTCCAGCATCCTCAACGCTTCCGGGACACTTGCGCAATCACGCGGACCTTCAAACATTGCGAATATAGTTATTTACAAGAAATCTGGGTGATGAATGGGAATCTCCAGCTTTAGTAATAGTTTGTCGTTTTGACGTTTTAAAGACTAATATTAGTGTACCATTGTAGGTAATACGCTAATGATATGTACCTATGGTGTCTATAGAAAATTTCTATCATCGCTAATACCTACTGTTTCCATTATCACACCTGTGATGATGGGACGACTGAATGAGACGAGTGTTGGTTGAAGACTCTTTTATTCAATTTAACCTACCTCTTCTATATATCTTATCTACCCTGCTCTCATCTATGAATCAACAAAGAATTAAAATGCGCTGTTACGTCCTAAAAGATGTAGAATTTATAAAAAACTAGCCGCGCCCCGGGGCTTCGCTCCCGTGGGCATTTCGGGATAAAAGGTACCCTATGTGCTCCCGGTATTTTTCTACCCGTGTACCAAATTTCATCGAAATCCGTTCACATCACAAACTCACAAACTCACCAAACTTTCGAATTTATAATATTAGTAGGATATAGGTAGAGCATATGTATTAAAAATATACCTCATCCTTTGCATTTATTTCGCTGCTGGTTGAATATATTTATTTATTCAATGCAGGTAAATAATTTTAATATTATGCCGCATATCTACACGAACACGATTTGCAAAATACTCCATGTGCCGTATAAACGAAGTTTACATTCGTTTTGAATTACTTTGTTTGACCGCACATTGAAATGTTTATCTCCTGATTTACATAATGGAGATACGAGTGCGCCGACTCAGACTGCTCGGGGACTTTACTGCTAAATGTTTAAATTTATTGGAAATTCTTTCTTAACTTCACTCAAAATATTCTTTGGATTAGGATCCAGCCCTGGAAAGTAGAATATTTCGACACATTGCTGCTAATACAATTCTACAATTAATTGGGAAAGCGTATAAGTACAAGTATTAAATATTATAAAATAAAAAAAGTACTTTAGGAGTTACATAAAAAAAAATTCTGATATAATTTATGAACTTAAAATGATAAATAGATATATATCAAGTCACATAAACACCACATAGTGGCCATAGATACACAACACGCCTGCTAAACGTGGTTACGTCCGCGGGAAAACCAAAAAATCCACGATTTAGAAATTTAGCAAACGACGAACTTATTTATCATTTTCATGATTAATGCCAGAATTTAAATTCAACCATTGTTGGATATTTAGTTGGCAGTTTAGCCTTGATGCCATGTGGTGTGGTGTTGAGTGAATTTATCGTGTTGAGAATGAGGTGATAATAATTATGTTTAAAAGCATGTTCTAGATGTAATTGTATCTAGACAAGTAAATGATCCTGGGCGGCGACAGAACAAGGCTGTCTGTACGTTTGTTCGCGAGGCGCCACCGGCTGCCGCTGTCCATTTTCTTCGTCATCAATACCTACAACCTATATTTTTTCCTTCAAATCTTGGTACGTTTTGGGAAACGGTACTGTTGCGGTAATGACAGTAATTTTGACACTTGATAAATTACTGTGCAGTTTAGATTTAAATATTGCATGTGTGTGATAAGCATGTTTGAAGAGTGAGAAAATATGTATGTATTATATTTTTTTGGTGACCATTGTTAAATTTCAACAAATAGGCTATCCGAATATCCCATCTAAATATACAACTGCATGATAAAGCTTCGGAAAAGCATTTAAACTTGACAGTCTGTTATGTAACAGTTGTAAGTCGTTGAAAATCTGCATCTGTACAGAACACGACTTTTTGTATCATAGCAAAACATAATAACAATGTCGATGATGTGTGGCGTGTAAAAAATACGCGTTGCTAGAAGAACCGGTGGGACCGCATACCGCGTGCCGCGCGCTCTGGGCAAGGCCTCGCCGGCACCTGCGCCGGCGCAAGCCGCACTAACGCCGACTACGCTGGAGCGACACTAGCCGCTAGCGACAGCCACAAACCCACTTTCACATTTAGACCAACTGCCTGACCAACTAAATCTTACACCAAACTTTAATGTCTCTGTATTTATTCAGCAAATACGAATTTACAAATACATACTCCCTGATTTTCAAGGGAAACTCTCTGCTGCAATATAACTGTACTTTTTAATTTCTCTGGTTGCAAGTCAACTCCGAGTCAATACGGTATCTATTGAGGAATCTATAAAGAAGATCTATTTCCAGATTCTTGTAACTAACCAACATCATTGGTTTTTTGCTATTTAATTTCAAATTCTAGTGTATTGGTATTTCCAAAAGATTGGCGCATGCAAAGAAATTCTTCAGCTTTATTATTACTTAATATTACTACGGAGAATTATTTGATAAGTATGTGTCCAAATTATAGCATTTTATTTAAGACAATTGTTATATTTATCCATTATTTATCGATTGCGTGTATAACTTCTACGCGGCACCTACGATCATTAAATGTACAGTGTTAGCAATTTACCTGTATTATCAAGAACTCGTGTAATTTATAAGATATTAATAGACCGTATGATACCTACCATGACAAAAATAACTTGTGCTACATTCATTACCTAATTTACTAATGACACCTTGCTTGGTAAAAGCTATTGTGAATGGATAATAAAACCATTGTAAAAAGTAATTAAAGTCATTGCACTTGCTTTAGACTAACCTAAAGAAGGAACCTTGCAAGTAGTTAAAATGATGTTCATTAAAATTTCATGGTGAGAATTATGATGTTTTTACTTTGCAAATAAAATTACATTTAAAATCATAAATTAAAATCATGAGAAAAACGATATTTTTGAATAGAAATTCTATTTTAGAACTCAGTAACTATCTAGATTAAAGTATATTTTGCTGGAAACGAAATTCTTGAAACGAAAATTTATGAATTGATATCGCATAAAATCTGATAGCAATAAATATCGCATGTTACGAATGCAAATGTTAACAATAAAATTGAAGCACCACTTAATGT
This sequence comes from Ephestia elutella, assembly GCA_018467065.1. Lineage (NCBI taxonomy): Eukaryota > Metazoa > Arthropoda > Insecta > Lepidoptera > Pyralidae > Ephestia > Ephestia elutella. Next base: position 23,122 of record JAEMBS010000419.1, read on the forward strand.
TCCAAGGAAATTTATTGAATCGACTACGGTTATACATGCATTCTTAGATAAATTTTCAATGGTATGCAATGATAAAAACCGAAAGATTTGTATATGCATAGCACATGAGTGGGATTCCACAGAGACACACACATATTATGTTATAGAGCCGGGTTCGTGTTCACAGAAATGTTTTCACACAAATGCATACTAATTTTTGTATGGAATCTTTGGATTGTACCTTTTTAATTTCCTATCCATATATTTCTCAGGTGTCATCACCATAGAAAAATATTGATAGGTGCCGTTTTATAGGTAGGTACTTCAGGGTGCCCAATGTGAAATACCTGAACAATTCATTAAAGGCAATAAAAAAATATCCCACCTCATAAATATTGCAAGTGCAATGCAAACTGTTACGTAACAATAATGGTAGCATTATGCCACTAAATAGTACACAAAATCAAGCAAAAATTGCAAAAGATTTTGCACTGTAACATAGAAATAATAAATGGGTAAGTATGTGTAATTAAAGCGGTGCGCGGGAGCCGCCAGATGCTATCGCCAGCTACTGGTCTAATGGTCCCCTCGGAACAACACGCTCGCACACACCTGCCTCCGTCCACGTAACATCTACAAACATTTCAATAAATTAAGCCAGCATGCAAATCGACTGATGTATCTAACCCACTTTACCTGTGATTAGCTGTCCAAAAAGATTGATAAATCATAAAAATTCCATCAACTGTGGGACCGTCTCCCGTGGTCGTTATGTGGCACGCGCCAAAAAAGCCCATTAGGTAAGCAAATGTATATTTTAATTCAGAATAAGCGATAAATCTCGTGATGGGCTTTCGAATTCCGCGCAAGTCATCCGAGAGGTGAGATCGGCTGGGAAATACCACATGATATACGGTACACAGCCTTACTTACATACATACTGGATGTCTGCTCGATACTAACAGCTGTGGAATTATGGAGTATTTTATTTAAAGGTAAAATTCACACGTTTATTACATCCATGGATGTGATCGTTACAAATTGCTGAAGAATCAATTAAGGCTAATAATCCTAGAAAGAATGTTAGTTGTTAAACGCAGGTATGCTAGCAACGGTTGTGTTGGATTCCTAGACTGGCCTTAGTACTGCAGAGGTTCCGCATTGATAGTTTTTGCTGTCGACGCAGGCGCCGCAATCGTCGGCACATGCGCTCTCCGAAGTCGACACCGACGCTCCCATAAGTCCCATGTTTCTCAGTCATAAACAGTTGGCACGCGTCTTCGGCGTTCGAAGAATTGTACCAAATATGTCATGTTACACTAATAAACCAATATATTTAGCTAGCATGCGAAAAGTTTCTCTTAATTCTCCAGGAGACGAATATATGTTTTGTGCAAGCAAGAACATGAGGTTCACAGGGTGAATGGGTGCGATAAGCAGGGCCGGCACGCGCTACTAACCTCACAGAGTCCCCGACTATATTTTAATTGGCCATAAATAGCTGTCTGCAATCACAAATTCTCCCATAGTCGTAATCAATCCGATACGGCTCTATCGTCACATTGTTTCCTATTCAACACCGTTATTTACACAACTTACAGACGATTTGAAGTGGTTGTTCAATCGTCTTGAGCATTTAATTTGTGATTTTTATTACTCGCCATCGAAATATAAATATTTACATGGACAAGTGAACATAACAGGTTATTCTTCTTATTTTCCGAAGGCATGTTGGAGACGTCATGTGCGTGTATTTTTCAATTAGCACTTATCGATGTACATTCTAATGTTGAATCTCCATCGGAAATGTTGAAGAAATCATAATCTTTATCGGCAGTAACTGAATATTATTAAAAATAATAAAAATTTCTAGGAAGAACACGAACAATCAATTCTATCA
>JAEMBS010000420.1:0-25000 GCA_018467065.1 Ephestia elutella
CCACCATTCACTTCACAATTCGTCCACTATATACCCACCCCCTCATATTATTGATTTACTTATTACAAGTAAGTACGTTAGTTTGATACCAAATTTTAATTTGTAATCAAGCCTGGCATATTATCACTTCTAACTTCTCAATGTTACCGTAATTTTAAGGGATAATGGTAATGGTATAACAGGTTTCTTCTGAAACATCATTCAGATTAACAGGTTTCTTCAGACACCATTCTCTCGTAATTTTCATGTTCTATAAAAGTGAAACTGTAAAGATTATTCTGAGAAAATAAAATATTTTATTGTTATTATTAAAATAATACTAAGTTAAAGTTCATATAATTATTTCAGTTATCTATAGAGACTCCATTACCAGACTTGTCACCAGTATATGGAAAAACTGAAGCCGATTCGAGGCGCGCCAGGTCATTTCAGAATGGTCTTCTTAGATCAGAAGTAAGAGACGGCATAGAAAGACCACCTGGAAATGCTGTGGAGTGCATTAGTAATCGTCGCCCTATCGAAAATGCTTGTTATGAATTTGGTAAGTTCCACAAAATGTTTAATGGCATTTAAAAAAAATATATAAACTTATTACATAAATTTTTATTTCAGGTGACACATTTAATCCAAATCTTGTATCAGGAGGGGTACTAATAGCTTTGGTATTATTCCGAGAACATAATCGAATTGCCAGAAGACTTGGAGAAATAAACCCCTGCTGGGATGATCAGCAGCTCTTTGAAACAGCTCGCCAAATTCATATTGCTCAATGGCAGCATATGATATATTATGAAGTGATGCCGTTAATACTAGGTGAGGAGGGTTTATTAAAAAAAATGCTCATTACCTTAACAACAGTGAATTTGAAATATTTTACCTGAGTCTTCGTAACGAATTTGTCCTCGTGAGCTTCAAATTTTAAAACTCCTTATACAGGGTACATACAACACTACTATTCTGTAATCTCTGGAAATATAGGGTGAAAATTAAGTTTCAATATAATTATTAGTAGTACTCACATTCATGAGAAAAGCTACAGGCTTTTTATTATAACATTCCGAAATTATACTTTTTCAGCTATAACAATATGCAAAAAACTAATTTTACAAAAATTTAAAAAAGATTGCATTTCTAGACATCAAGCCTATGGTACCCGGAATAACGTAAGGAATCTTCAAGGCGTTCAGGAATAAAGCGTTAGGAATGATGGTGGAATAAAAAAACCCACATGCATTAACCCTGAAATGTCTCCAATATATTCTGTTAACCTTACATCTATGTCTACAGGAGCAAAAAACTTATTGGACGTTGGAGTGATATACAACACTAATGGTTATGTGAATGACTTTGATGAGAAGTTCAGGCCTGGAGTTTTCCACGAGTACGCTGTGGGTATTCGGTACTTCCACACGATCCAGGAAGGCAGGAAAGAGTAAGAACTCGAAACCTTCATTTATTCATTAAATAGTAAAGTGTCTTTGGCAAGTTCAAGGCTAGTGGGCCTTTATAATTTGGTAGGTAACTCTAAGAAGAATAAATTGCAGCACTTCTTAGTTCTGAACACCTACAATCCTAAATTTAAAATCCCGGTGCTCAAGCTCAATTAAATGAACTGAAAAATAAGGATCCAGTTCATATGATCTGTGCGCCTAGGAATTGTTGTAATATAGGTACAGCAAACTAGTCAGTTTACTGCAACTATAGTCATAGTTACACTGATTTTTTTAATGTTTGATAGCTTATACAGCAGTAAAGGCAAATATTTAGGGAGCAGAACAGCTGTGGATGATTTATTACGAGCTGGAATTTACGAACTCAACAATACAGAAGCTGATCTTACCCAGGGATCCTTCAGACAATCTACTGCTCAATTTGATAAAAATATTGATCCAGACGTAAGTGAAACTTCTGATAATAGTTAAACATTTGTTTTTTTTTCATATATTTGTTCCAATCTAAAGTTGTAAACGACAAATTTAAGTTAAATGATATAAAGGCAACTGCTTTCAGCTCGTAGAGCGGGTCTATGGAGGTTATCAACGAGCATCTGACTTGTGTGCGATCGACATTAGCAGAGGTCGTGACCACGGGGTTGCTCCGTACAATGACTACAGAAAGCTTTGCGGACTGCCTATCGCTAAGAAATGGGAGGATTTCAAGGAAATACGTGAAGATGTAAGAACTACGTTGTTTAAGAGAGTACAATTATATCACTTACGCCATTGCCTTTATAGTCGATCATTCTGAAACTACAATCAATAATATTATAAAATACCATATCTGACGAATTAACTTTCATACCTATGGAAATTACAATTTTAGTGGGCGTGAGAGCGATATTCATTGTCATATAAAGTACAACAGATGCCATTTTTAGTTGTTTTATATTATTCAGATTTGTGTGATAAACATTAAGCTATCTAATTAAGTAATTTATTACAGAGACTTGAACAGCTCAGACGTCTTTACGGCGATGTAGACGAAGTGGAGTTGATGGTGGGCATCTACAGTGAAGAGCATATGCAAGGTGCTTTCGTGGGGCCCACGCTATTCTGCATCATGAGCCGGAACCTACTGCAGTGGAGGAAGTCCGACAGATATTTCTTCGAGCACGGAGACTTACCAACTGCATTGACTTTACGTAAATAATCAAGTTACATTATTATCATCATTCCCAAACTCGATTAATCACTATTAGGTTTTAAATTATTTCTGGCAGAACAGTTTAGCGTCTCTAATTTACTGGTCTAAGAATCGTTTCTCCGTCCATCTTTTCTCTTTCTAGAGACTGCTCATCATTACATTATTATTGGTTGGTAGGGTACCAACCAATAATAATGTAATTTAATCACGGGTCCAAGCCACGGGTAAAAAAAAATCGTGTTATTACTGGATGGTTTGGTAGTTCTACGGGATTTTTCTTACCCGTGGGAATAATGGCACTTATTGCACTGGTAGTATGACAAACAACAAGGCGCATCACAATTTGATGTTATTATTTATCATTGATACAGCAACGTTTATTATTTCCAGCCCAGCTAAACGAGATTAGAAAGGCAAGCGTGGCGCGTATGATGTGTGATAGTGCAGTCGGCGTCACCACGATACAGCCTCAGGCTATCCTCAATGCTGATGAACAGTAAGTTCTTCTTGTTTTGTTCTAATATATTTTTATCTTTTTCTAGCATCTTGTACTTACCACCCTACCGGGGATATGTATCTTTCACCATTATTTGTCTGTCTCCAATGATTTTTTAGGCAAACTGCTCGTAAGGATACATCGTTTTCAATTCCGTTTCTTGTACATAATCTTTTATAACCCAAAATTACACGGACTTTATTATTATTTGAGAATGGTGTATTGTAGCAAGGACTTTGGTTACATACTTATGATTACGTCTGTTTCCCATATAATAAACGTTCTAGTTAATAATTGATTGTATCGATTTTTAACGAGGAACGTTATTATGTTTTTTTTTTAATATTTTACGTATTTTCCAGTAACAAAATGGTGCCCTGTAAGGTAATTCCCGGCATAGACTTGGAAAAATGGAGAGATCCCAAATGCTACAAAGAAAACAATAATAGCAACGACGTTACAAATCCAGTAAATGACAAAGGAGCCTATCCTGAAGAAGATTGGAGCTCATACCTCTACAAGAAATAATTTGTCAAAATGATGTTTTGTATAACAGCGCGGTACAAAGATGAAACAATATTTAGATTTGAATGGTACCAGAAAAAAAAAATAAACAAAGCAATTCTGGTGAATATTTTAGCACAAACAGCAATAAACATGTGAACAAATATCTATTTATTAGAAGTTAATGTTACAAACAAAGGAGTTAAACAGTAAATAAATTCTCTAATAGTATAATATTCTCTCACAATTTTTTCTTGCATCCACTCGTTAGCCGTTTTTAGTTTTCTTAAGATTTTAGAATTAGACTTGGACTTTGTTGATAAAAATATATCTCATTCCGAGAAAGTTTTATTAGGTACACTTAAGTGTCAACAATTCTTATCAACAATAAGAGTACCTAGTTAATAAAACTTCTGTGCGTAGCTAGTGGCGGACAGGATACATGAAATAACTAATGATGTCGTAGCCTATGACGAGACGACAAAAAAAATCCTAAGTGATAAAGTAATCTTAATGTACTCAATTTATTGATTTATCATGATTCCAAGGTCAAAGTCAAATCGTTTATTGCTTCCTTAATGTATGTAGGTCTTTGCTTATAAATAGTAACAATTAAGGACCCTGACGGGCGCTGCAATGGGAGAGGGCTGTATATTTTGCCAAGTTCCTTTTTTATGCTATATTACCAGTAAATACTTATTGTTGTGTGTTAAATATTTTCAATTTTATTCTATTTAGTACCTACTTTTTATTATAATAATTGAGGTAAGTATATTTTTGTATTTATTTCGACATATGTCTCTTTAAAAGTTTGTCAATTTAATAATAATTTGTCACAATTTAAATAAAATAAAAAATAATAATAGTAAATAAGTTAATGCATGTCATGATTTTAAATTGCAAATAACACTCTGCTGTCTTTAATTGAAGGTTTAATTAAACGGAAACTATGAATAAACTAATCAACGGTTCAAATGATTAGTATAATTGTATAATTAGTAAACAGTTAAACGTTTGTAAATACATAATTACATACGCGTGTCTATTGGAGAAATCATTGACCTCGTTTTGTGTATATTCAAAGTAAATAGCAATTGAAGTAAAAGATACTAATTCAGACTGTCAGACATGTTAGACATGTATTACATAATTTTACAAACAGTGCTCTATGCTGCGCCATTTGGCATAAAAATGTTCAGTCTTATAACGCAGTTTCCTTCTCGGGTATGAATTAAATATTACTTTCTTCTACAAGAAAGGTACTTACGTATTTGTGTTCTATACATGAAATCCTATTAAACTCACAATAAGTACATGAAAACGGGTGAATGAGTATAATGAAAAGCTGCATCTGCCAAAATAAAAAAAATTAATAATGGAAGAGCGTATGTGGTTCGGAACATTACTTCTTGTCGACGTGAAGATTCAAATAAGCATATCCGGGTAGGACCAATCGTTGCTAAAGTTATTTGCATCGTTATCTCCTCTTTTGTTGCATTGCGGATCTGCCCAAGCTTTCAAATTCGGACCAGGAATCTTCTTGCAAGATACTAGTTGATTGCTGAAATAAAATAATAAAAATGAGAAATCTCTATGATTAGTAAGTTAGGTCGATATTAACAAATTCAACTTACTTTGTGTCAATGTTGAGTAAAGCTAGGGGTTGTATTCTCGTCACACTATCTCCGCTGTCACAGAGTATCCTTGCCACATTTGATTTCCTAATTTCTGTTAGCTGAGCTATAATAGAAAAATAGAAGATTGTGATCAACTAGCAAATAAGATATGAATACAGTTAAACCCGTGTTAGTTTATTAAAGGTTTGTCTGTAAACTAAAGTGATACAAGTTCATTTTTAAAGGCCACTACTTGGTTTCAGTGAAGTAAAAGAAACCTGCATCTCACGTTCAATAATTATCAGTTAGTAAGTGAAACGAAGAAAAAACTACCCCATTATCAATAAGACTAAAATCTCGTCATTTCAAAAATCTTTTTCATTTTACATAATGACCACAGATGAGGAATACGAATAGTTTAAAATATAGAAAAACTTACGCAAAGTCAAGGAAGTCGGCAGATCTCCGTGCTCAAAGAAATGTCTGTCCGACTTCCTCCACTGCACCAGGTTCTGCGTCATGATGCAGAACAGCGTGGGGCCTACGAAGGCATCCTTCAACAGTTTCTCGCTGTAGATGGCCGGCATCAGCTCTACCTCGTTCACGTCTCCGTAAAGACGTCGAAACTGTTCCACTTTCTGGAAAAGTTAATTGGTGTTTTAGTTTCACTCAGTTTCAGTGTATATATGCTTGTTTGCAATCAAACTGTGCAAGTTATTTTGGTCGAATTTTTGTTTGTTTCAGATTTTAATAATAACATTTTACAAGAACCCTATTGAATTTGGGCTTATTCGACATCGAGGCGTAGATACAAGATAAATAAAAGGTTTGTTGTAATTTTGAAACTTGATAAATCTTACGTCATCACGAATCTCCTTGAAGTCCTCCCATTTATGTGCGACAGGCAATCCGCATAGCTTCCGATACTCGTTGTACGGAGGTATGCCATGGTCCCGACCTCTATTTATGTCAATAGATGGCAAGTCTGACGCTCTTTGTAAGAAGGGAGGAAATATTCGCTCTGCGATCTGAAAATTAATAAATTCAAAAGTAGTGACAGGAGAGAATAGACAAAAGACTATTTTTATTAGATATAATAAACCATATCATATCGGAAGTCGAAGGACCACAACTGGAGCTCAAATAACAGAAGCCAAGTTCCTGCTGCAGTTCCATAGTTAGTTTTCTCATATCCTCTCCCCTTACTTACTCTCATAAAGGTTTGTATAGTAATTGATTTTGGATACCAAACCTTAAATAATACAAGAAGCTACCATCCCACGAACCGTTTTTTTTTTTAAATATCAAGCTATATTGTATGGAACAGGGCATCCTACTTACATCGGGGTCAACATTTTTATCAAACTCAGCAGCAGGCTGCCTGAATGACCCTTGGGTGAGGTCAGCCTCCGTATTGTTTAGATCCAAAATACCACCTCTCATAGAATCGTCCACTACTGTGCGACTTCCTAAATATTTTCCTTTGTTGTTGTACAAACTGTGAAAATGAAATACTTTATATTTTCACCAAAAAAAATAACACGCTGAATTAGTCTGAAGCTGTTAAGTTAGAGTACTGCTTGTTAGTTAGTTGTGAAGTTAGAGAGAAAAACCCAATTGAAATGAAAGACAATAGAGAATGAGAAATAACATGACAATTTCAAAGATGAAAGCATGACTGCGAATAGAATATTAAGGAAAGAGAATATTTTGTGCCATCTTCAATAAAACATCACAATGGCAATGATCTGTAAGTGTATGATCGGTTTAGAAAGTTGTCATAGACCCGACTAAGAATGATCGTAATGATGATTAATAGGATACCTAGTAAATAATTAAAAGTAATTAAAAAATAAGTATTAAAAGTTAATGCAAGTTTCACCTGAAGAAGTTATCAATATAAAACTGTTCTTACTCTAATCTGCCTTCTTGGAAAGTGTGGAAGTACCGAGTACCCAGAGAATACTCGTGGTACACACCAGGCTTGAACCTTTCGTCGAAGTCATTCACATAACCGTCGGTGTCATAAATAATGCCCACTTCTAGCGCATTCTTTTTACCTGTTGATGTACAAGTACAGTCATCATTGAAATAATCAAAATAAATAATTGATTTTTAAATTGTAACTCTATATTACTCCAGTGATTTTTTTCTAACATTATATGATCAGAAAACTCAATTTAGAAAAAAATACCACTTACACAAAATAAATTCCTAGATCACAAATACCATGTACCTACACTACAACTGAACAGATTATACAACTACCAGTCATATCCGAGAGTGGTAGATGTTCTTAGAGAAGGAAAGGAAAAAAACTTAAAACGGCTTTTGCTGAATAATAGAACTGGAATAGTAAGAAAGTACCTAATATCAAAGTCATCAGCTCATAGTACACTATATTCTGCCACTGAGCAATGTTAATCTCACGGGCCTTATCAAACAGCTCTTGATCGTCCCAGCATGGATTGATCTCACCCAACCTTCTGGCAATTCTATTGTGCTCTCGGTATAACCACAAACTTGCCATAAGTGTGCCCAATAAAACGTTGCCTCCATAAGCATCACCTGAAATATATTTTAATTTTAGATCTTCTTATATGAAATTGCTAGCTTTTGCCCAGCCCACGTGATTTTCGTTTTTCACTCAAATTTCCTTATGCTGTATAAACAAGCTGAACATCGTGTTTGTAACGTTCAGATTTTAATATTTGATATTATATAATTTAATCTAAGGTCATTGTTTCATTTAAAAATTACAACTAACCGAATTCATAGCAGGTATTTTCCCTGGGTCTACGATTGGCAAGGCAGACTAGAGAATTTCCTAGTGGGTTTTCTACGTTACCCCTTCTTTCTGACTTGAGAAGACCGTTCCGGAATGTTCTGACGTTTCTAGACATGTCCTCCGTGTATCCATATATTACTGATAGATCTAGTAATGGAGTCTGGACCACTATCTGGAATTTTAGATGCTCCTTTATTGTTCCATAAAAGAAATAGGTAAATATTTTCTCACGAACAAAATCTACTAATAGGGCAGTAAAGAATCCTGAATGGCAACCACGTACCGGTAGCATAGGGCAGACTTGGTGGTCTGACGATATTGTCAAGGTAGCAAAAAAAAAGATAGATACACGCCAATCCTAATAAGCAATGTAACACTACAGATCAAACCTTTTCAAAATAAAATAGTTTTGATTAAACATTTACAGTAATCACTGCAGATGAATGTAATAATAAAACTCACTCGTTCTGCTGGTAGAGAATTGGAAATACACTGGAAGTCCTGGAAGGTCTGGAACCTGGTGAGGTTCATGCAGCGCACGCCGCTGCGGCGCAGGAACGGGTCGTCCTCGGGAACCGAGATGGCGATGCAGTCTCGACTGGCGCGGTTCGGGGTGTTGCCGATACAACATTCGCTTACAAGGATATATCGCACTGTGTAAAATTTTTATTATATAATAATCTTGGGACTAGTTTTACTTCATCGCATAGTAAACACTTTGTCGTTTACTGATTAAGCGATCTCAATGTCTCATTTTGTCACCATGTCGTTACGAGTATAATAAATAATTAAATCTCTATCATCATGGAATTTACAAGCTTAACACTTGGTTGATTGGTGGAGAACACTCCTGATATTCAAGGGAAAGGGGTATTATTTTCAATTTTATCTTTTTTACACGACTGACTAAAAACAGAGTGTTATGTTTTCTGGGTTCAATTACTATGTGTATGTATTTAAGTTTCTTTATTTCACCCTAAGTCTTGAACGGCTTTACAGATTTTGATGTGAGAGATATTTTTAGATTCCTCCGACTGACACAGGTATGTGACTTATTAGTCGTGCTTTTTTATTTCATTAAAACTTAGCTTGTTCAATGAAATTTCTTATGAAGTCACCTTACATTTTACCTCTCTACTTTCAATGGTTTACGTATAGCGACCAATGCTAATAGGAGTACTTGACAATGAATGAAAACTAACAACGACAACTGTAACTTACATAGATACAATACGTCTATAACATCAGCGATGGACGCTAAGAATATATGGTTCGCCAGAACACTGAAATGCTTGTCCGAGTGGTATCCTTCGCTCAGGATCTTGGTGCGGATAAGACGAGCTGACGGCAACTCGGAGCCGTTGATAGCTGGTCTCAGAGTGTTACCTAAGGACACGTGTATAGAACATAATATTATATAAAATTATTATTAATTGGTGATGACAATGATAGAATAATATTCATTCCCATTGAAATTGTTTTGAGTGAAGTTGAAATTATTTATCAAACTATCCTTTCACAAGCACTTACTTACAGAATATAATGAGGGTGTGTCGTTATCTAATGATGTAAGAAAGTACTCACCCAGTCCAAATTTGGCAGGCAGCATCCTGAGCAAGGGCGTGGGAGAGCCATTTCTGGACGGATACTTGGGGTTGACGCAGGTGCCGTCTACGCGACGGCCTTCGTACTTGTTACATGGGCGCACTGGTATGGTGCATGGACTATAAAGAAAAAGTAACAAATATAATATGCTACGAAAGTCAACAATTCTAAGGTTGAATAGATTAAATAAATTAACCTAATTATTACGTATGTTTATCTCTTCTATCGTTGTTTTGCTATTTTTTTTTAAACAAGAACGAAATCTCAAAAGAAAAACCGAATAAACTAATATTTAGCAACCTATTAATGCAATTTAATTTGATCAATCAATTAATTATATCTATTTGAAAAAGTTTAATGAGTAAATAAATATATATAGACAAATCACACAGATTCTCTTATTATTAGTGCTCTGTGAGCTGTAGACCTTGCGAACTTATAGAGATTGTAGATCGAAGAAACTTTTCGCACCAATGTTTTTCATGACTTATTAAAATTTGATAATGTTCACTCCGCTAACCTTTTTAGTATTTTGTACCTCCTCTGTAAACTACAGAGGAGGACCTAGATAGACCTGATTCTATACTTACTTACCTATTTCATTTTATAGATAAGTTTTTAGAAATTTTACTAATATTATAAAGTGAATGTTTGTGAGAATGAATGTTACTCTTTCACACAAAAACTACTGGACGGATTTTTATGAAATTTGGTACACGCGTAAAATAAAATTTGAAATAACACAAAGGGTATTTTTTTCCCAAAATTCTGACCGGTGTGGAGCCCCAGAGCGCAGCTGGTAATTAATAAATATCTATCTACCTAGTCGCGTTCAGTAGAAATAATGTATTATTTCTTTCTTCTGTTATTGGTTTTCCAAAATATGCATCGTAGAGTACTTGAGCAACTATTGCCTTAACAAAAAAAACACATAAAACACACTTTAACAACATCTTTAAGACTATTTGATATTCATTGAGAATATCTAAATCCTTATGCTGCAATTAATTATTATCGTTTGATTTATATCGATGTATCATGAAATATGTATAAAGTACGTTTAAATTCACATTGGTCGAACAAAAAGGCTGCTTGATCACATGTATTACACTTGTTACTTGATATCTACTTTTCTATTTCAAAAGAGTGCCAATTTTAGTTTTTTTTATGTAAATAAATCTGAAATTATGTTAAATAGATGACATAGGATGTATTTAAAGAATACTAGTTGGTAACTTAAGGAGTCGTTACTCTACTTGGTTACATTAAATATACTAGCTTTTGCCCGCCGCTGCGCCTGCGTCTATTTTGCCTACATAATCAAAGATTTTGATTAAATAAAAAGATTTTTTTGAAACATATATTTTTTTATTTAATTATTTGTTTAATAGCCGTCAATGTCCCAGTACTGGGCAAAGACCTCTCTCTCCCTCCTCCTTTTTTTATTTTTTTAGAACATAACAATCCCGGAATAAAAAATGATTTACAGCTTATGTTAATTTTCATCTATGTCCATATTGTCTGTCTCCCGTTTCATTTTCCGTCTATGTGCTGTGCCGTCCCGTCCCGTGTCTCGGCCATTTCCTGTTATTATGTGTTCCGTCTTGTGTTGTAAACCAGTTCGCCTTTTAATTTTAAAATTGGATGCTGACTGAATGACTGAATATCAAAACAGAGACGAAACCGCTGTACATATAAACTTGACATTTTGCAGAGTAATTTTTTACGACAAAAGTAGGAAGCAGAGTAGGAACAAGAGGAATTTTGAAAATTCCACCTAAAATGGTAAATGGGGGTAAAATGGTTGACATGGTCCCAACATTAAAATAGCTGGCGATGGTCTACGAGTATAAATATCCTACTAATATTATAGATGCGAAAGTTTTCATGTGAGTTTGTGAGGATGTTTGTTACTCAATCACGCAAAATCTACTGGACGGATTACGATTAAATTTGGTACATGAATAGAAAAATACCGAGAATAGAACATAGGGTACTTTGTATCCCGAAATTCCCACAGGATCGAAGCCCCGGGGCGCAGCTAGTATAATCATAAGAGGAAGTGTTTGTAAGTTTGTGAGTTTGTTAGTAGGGGTAATCTTTGGAACTACTGAACCGATTTCAAAATTGCTTCACCAATAGAAAGCTACATTATGCCTGTGTGATATAGGATACAAATTATGTGTGTACCTCCCGTGGGAAGCCGGGGCGGGGCGCTAGTATAAAATAAAGTCGCTTTCCACTTTTGTAAGTTTTTATGAAAATTTCTTCTAAACGGTTTATACGCATAATAACTACATATACATCATTAGTTCACTTGCTAAATGTAATACGCGGCATATTAATATTACTTAAACTGAAGTAATTTTAACTAACAACATCCTTCTCATAATAAGTGATAACCTTAGTTTCTCTAATGTATGTAAATCGTTAGTCAACGAGCTAGGTTCTTCCATGAAAAGGTAACGAAACTCCGTGAAGCAAGAGCTTCAAGGATCACTGCACACATACACTGTCAGCTGAATGCATCACTTACATTATTTGCATGCATTTTCATGTCGGTATTTCTAATAAAATAATTTATTCTCATAAAATAATAAATTTATCAACTGTTTTTTTTTTTCATTCATTTCTTTTTGTAATTATTTTGAATTCGATTTATCTGAGTGCACTACACCCCTGCCAAGGCGTGCTTTAGTCTACCAAACCTGATTCAAGAAGTATGGTTATTATAATTACCTAAGTTTACTTATGATTTCACTAAAATTTTATCAGTCAACTGCTTATCATAGGGAAAATAGGTAGGTAAGTCAAGCTGAAATCGTAGATGTTATAGAAATCTGAAATGTGTAAGCTAGGTTTCCTACGCAAGCTACAAAAATATTTAAACATGCTCGTACTTTGTAGGTGGTATGATACTTTTAGAATCACTATTGTTATTTAATGAGGTATGAAACTTGTGATACGCCTGTTGTTTTTTTGTTGCAAAAAAATGTTGTAAGTAGGTAGCTTACAATAGTCACAAGGCGCCGCAGATATGCAAGAAATACAACACCTGAAGTTAATCTCAAAAAACTGGCGCATTTAAAACTTTAATTTTTTACCCTATCAAATATTAAATAATACAAAACTTTTACGCCATCCCGGGGGTTTTCTACACTTCGCTTACCAAGGCTGGTCTCAACTGAAAAAAAATATATATTACCAGCAAATAAATATGTAGGAAGTTTAAAAAAAATGAAAATTAAAGATGTGACACCAAAATCACTTTTTGGACCAAGTCGTTTTTGTATATTGACACCGCATCGTTTCTTATACACTAGCTATACTACCTTTAGTTAGTGTGTGTGAAACATCAGGTACCTACCTATCCTATACGTACAATATAATCCTTAGTCTAGAAGGGTAAACCGTATTGTAATTTTTTTTTAACTAGCTGGTAAAAAAAATGTACAATAATAGGTGTTGAGTCCCACTACTGGGAAAAGGCCTCCCCCTTTTTCTTCCACTCGTCTCTCTCTATTGCATGTTGATATGATATTATATGCCAAAATCTAGTGAATAGTATTTCATACAATGCCTGGACACTCCAGTTATTTACTTAACCAGAACTTGGGTTATTTACACACAACAACGTAATACTTTATGATTTTAATATGTAGAGCTAACCCGCAAGTGTACAATGTAAATCGCATTTTGTATATTTGTATAGCCAATTATTGTTTTCTAACCTTAATTATGTATTTTGTTTAATCACAGACTGTTTTTTTTTCTTTTTAGATCATTCTTTATTGGCAATACAGGATACAATAAATCTATTTATAACTGCTTTATTACTTGATGATTTAATTGGTACTATTTATTGTTGAAAAATATATATTTTTTACACCAATCTTAATAATATCGATAATAACGATTTTTTTGTTAAATTAGGGCAAAATCTAGTATCTTTACCTACCTAAATATAATAAATCTGGTCTATGAAAAAAAAACAAAAATTGTCTTCAATGTACAGATACATTTTAGACAATTTTTGGCTTTCTGTTTGTGTAGGCAGCATATCAAAATTACTAATTAATTCCAGCCAGACCAGCCAAATATGTGGTAATTAAAATTTTTCATGCAAACAACAAATTAGAATCAATACGATTCTTTTTTGTAATCAATGATTTATGGTTGCGTTACACGATTCACTTGGTATACTTAATATAAAACCTGTTGAATTACAAAATTGATCTTAGTAGCATTGCAAAGATGATTTTAAAGTCAGTAATCAGTGCATTGCTGATACAGACTGTTGTGGCTCAGGTACTCTACGATGCGTTTTTTGGAAAACCCTTAACAGAGGACAGGAATAATACACTATCTGCTCTAAATGCTACGAGACCGCTAAATCCATTAAGGTATATTACTTTATTCATATTTATCTCAGGCTCAATATGAACCTTTGAGTTTAAAGGTCAATTTGTCTCAGGAATATACATTTTCATTGACCACTAACTTCTTTCGGTGGAGGAAAACATATCGTGGTAAAACCGACACACCTATCGGGATGGTCATTCGAACAAATCGATAACTTTAGAAGCCTTGTGAGTATCTGACACCAGCAATACGGCCTACTTATATCAGGTTCCAGGTCCCAGGTTCGAATCCTGCCCGTGCTACATGTGTGTGTATACCAATCTGACTCATGTATGTTTTCATCGACCACCACTTGCTTCCGGTGAACGAAAACATCGTGAGGAAACCTGCACTCAAGTTGATGATGTTGAAGCTAGTGTGTGTAACGGAGAAGGCATTGGCAAACCACTCCATTAACATTGCCAAGATAGTCATTGTGTGTTTCATACGACGTAACCACGAGCCTCATGAGGGTTACGACTAAAGGAGGGGAGGGTATCAGGTTCCCATTTTCCTTTAATTTTATATTGTTCCAGTCCGTGCACCATACTCGTACGGCCATGTAACAAGTACGAAGGCCGTCGAGTGGACGGCACCTGCGTCAACCCCAAGTATCCGTCCAGAAATGGCTCGCCCACGCCGCTACTCAGGATGCTGCCCGCCAAGTTTGGACTGGGCAAGTAATTTTAAATAATTATTGTAGATATCTATAAGCTAGCATTGCCCCAAGGCTGCGATCCTGTGAAACAATTGGAGCAAAAATACTCTGTCTGTTAACTCTTTATCATCACTATTTGGTAATTAAAATCTTCTTCTAGTAATTTCAAACTAAAGAACCAAAAAACTACAAACCCAACTTCACAAATCCCAGTCATACAAACATTTAATGATATAATATTTCTTCCTCAGGTAACACTCTGAGACCGGCTATGAACGGCTCCGAATTGCCGTCAGCTCGACTCATTCGCACCAAGATCCTGAGCGAAGGCTACCACGCCGAACACCATTTCACTCTCCTGGCTTCGAACTTTCTTCTGCTTTCTATCCTTGACGTTTTAGATGTATTGTATCTATGTAAGTTGTCTCATCCCTGACAATCCACAATAACCCACCCTAAACTATTAAAAACTCAAAAATACAAAAATAAAGAACCTTAAGTGAGACGTATTTTCAACCGACTTCCCAAAAAAGGAGAAGGTTATATGTTTCGATGTATGTATGTTTTTTTTTTATGTATGTTCGCCGATTTCTACGCCTATAGTGGACTGATTTCCGAAATTATTGTTTTAATCGAAAGAGTTTATTCCCAAGTTGGTCCCATTTTAACCACGTCAGAATCTGTTCGGTAATTTTGAAGATACCTAACAAAATTTTCAAATTCAAACATTGGATTATAGAGCAAAAGCCCGCGACAGCATGCCCTTCCTTATTTTATGAAAACTCAAGATTCTCTATGCATGTCCCCAACACAGAAATAGCGATTAGCGACTAAAGTTGGATCATGATTGCTTAGGCAGATAATTTGTAGCAATCATATTTAAAGTGATAGCCCAATTTCCTCAAATTAAAAGTTTTTTTTAAGATTTTATTTCGAATAATATGAGAAATCATGACATCCATTGCCAAGCAATTGGTGCAGAAACAAACCCTTGCCAGACATTGTAACTTTACTAAATTATAGTTATATTTGTTTTATTACAAAATCTGAATTTTATGTTACTTTGGGAGGCCCCAAGGGTGCTTTTTATACCTATAATCATCCTTGCTAGCCATATTACCTGCATAAGCAACTAAGATCCAAACTTCACACCTAGTCGCTAATAGTTTTAAACCGTATATACCACGCAGAGAAACATTCAGCATTTTTAAAATAAGGAGGGTTTGGTCGTCGCGGGCTTTCGGTCTATTTATGTGCCAAAAATAATAGACAATTTGACATGTTCTGACATTTCAAATCAAACTGACCTAAAAAGTTTCGAATTCTTAATTCTTTATTTTCGGCCAGAAGAAAAGTTAAGTTTTTATTAAAGAAAATATGTGTAGAAGCACTAAAAATGATAAAATAAAACTTTTTTCCAAAAAAAATGAACCGACTTCCTACATAAAACTTAAAATCATGAAATAACAATATAGAAAAATGTATTGGCATGCTACCTACTGAATGAGGTGAAGTCGGTGCCGATAAAATTAAATAACCTAAATTAACATTAGAATAATGTATATAGTATACAACATGCCTAGCGAAACAATTACATAGTCCTGCACTTGGCACCGACTTCACCTCATTCAGTAGGTAGCATGCCAATACATTTTTCTATATTGTTATTTCATGATTTTAAGTTTTATGTTAGAAGTCGGTTCATTTTTTTTGGAAAAAAGTTTTATTAATAATTTACTTACAAAAATATTGATACAGCATTAACATAATGACGCTCTATCAGTGAGATACATCGTTGCCAGCGAGTGTTGTCTCGGCAACACCCCGAACCGCGCCAGTCCAGACTGCATCGCCATCCCGGTGCCCGAGGACGACCCGTTCCTGCGCCGCAGCGGCGTGCGCTGCATGAACCTCACCAGGTTCCAGACCTACCAGGACTTCCAATGTATACCAAACACCTTGCCAGCAGAACGAGTAAGTAATTTTTATCATACAGTCTTCTTCATCAACGACAGAGAAATGCATGCGGATGCCATAATTTTAGGTTTTAAGCTTTCCTTATTCAGGTCTTTCCTATTATGTGGGTTCTATCTTATTAACGGCTTCCTTACACTTTTACTGATCTGTCTTGGTCTTCATTTAACTATCTTTCAGCTCCATCTTGGAAGATGGAGCTGAAAGATAGTTAAATGAGTATTTCCTCTCTCCTGGTAATGTGACATGCCTACATCCACTTCATTTGAGAAGAAGCTATACTGATAGGTCATAACTGCGGGACTAAACATTAAAATATACTGATACTTGTTGCAGGTATCAGTACCGACTCCATTGCTAGACTTGTCAGTAATTTACGGAAACACAGATGAACAGTCGGCAAGAACTAGGACGTACCAGAATGGTCTACTCAGAACAGAATTGAACAGAGACGGCGTAGAAAGACCACCGGGAAATGCCCTGACGTGCATTGCAAATATGCCGCCTAGAGAAACTGCTTGCTATGAGTTTGGTAAACTATTCTCTTATTAATACTTAATAGAAAGTAATATAGGTCCATATAGCAACACGGAATCAAATCATAAAGAAATATGTTATAACACTACTATTAAAAACAATGAGACAAGATACGACAAAACGTTAGTAGAATCGACATCAAAAAGGGTCAAAAACATCTCAATAGTTTTTCTATTTCAGGTGATTCATTTGACGGAAACACCCTGCCTGGTGCAGCTCAGACTAGCTTGATATTCTACAGAGAACACAACCGACTTGCCCGAAGACTAGCTGAGATCAACCCATGCTGGAATGACGAGGAACTGTTTAAAACAGCTCGGGAGATCAACATAGCACAGTGGCAGTATATGACATATTATCTGTTGATGCCCTTAATACTTGGTGAGATAATGAACCTAGATGGCACCGATTTATCATACGATCATAGTTTCTAAAGACTATCACATTGACAATTATCATAATGTTTGATTCTGTATTTTTAAGCCAGACTAGTTAAGCAGGTGTAGGTACTTTTCCTATTAAGATTAAAATATTTAATGGTAAGTAATTTGTAGGCCACTCTGATCTTATTGATTGAACATACAAGTAGTTACGATTCTTTGATTTTAAATCTTTTCAATAAACATAACTCTTAAACGTTCAAAATATCTTCAATGTTCAATTTTTATGCAACCATTCTACTCGTACATATCTAATCATAATCTATCTGTTGTTGCACATGTGTCGTAATCAATCACGGATAGTCTTATAGTTATCTTAAATCAACAGGAACAAAGAATGCATTAGAAGTTGGCATAATCTACAACACTGACGGTTACGTAAATGACTTTGACCAGAGATACAAACCTGGAGTCTACCACGAGTATGCATTGGGCGGCAGATACTTCCACACTTTTCAAGAAGGCAGATCTGAGTAAGTAAAGAATAAGTGTATTCGAAAAATGTCATTATCTTAGTGATTTCAATATTAGCAGTTCTTCAAGCCCCAACTTCTGTGCTGTGTAAACCTCATCTTCTTTTTATCATATTCCTATACAACGACTGGTCTGTTTGAATATTATGACAGAATCCTTATTCTGGATAAAGAAAGTCCAAATCTATTATTTTTTGACCTAGAAAAAATAGGGGACCGGACAACTTTTTTTTTTATGCTTCTTTGAAATATCTCACATTAATAGAATCATCCGTAAAAGAATCACATCCATAACCAAAGTATTTTCCAAGATATAGCAAAAAACAATTCCCATTTTTAAGCGATGTTTGGACGATACCAAAACGTACATTCATATGACGTCACGCGTAGAAAATGGATTTTTCCTAAAAGTTTGGACTCGAATAAATTAGCTCTGGAGAATAAACGTGCTGAAAAGTCGCAAAATGTGTTTAATTATATGTATTCTTTCATAAAATTCCATATTTTTAACAATTCTCATAGGTACCTTTGCCGGTCCCCTATTATTTATACTTTTATTATGCATAGTCAGTGAGGTAAATCTATTGATGAAGAAAACTGATGAAGAAATGGACGTTGTCACACTAAAATAAAACAAAGGAGCTTTCTAATATTAATGCTATTTTACAGCCTGTACAATAACAAAGGAAAGTATTTAGGAACTAGAACAGTAATCGATGATGCCCTGAGATCAGGCATTTACGAACTGAACAATACAGAGGCTGACCTCAACCAGGGTTCGTTCAGACAACCTGCAGCTCGATTTGATTACAATCTAGATCCTGATGTAAGTATGACAAAATACTTCAAACTATACCAACAAATGTATGGTATTTGAAGCGGTGGTGGCCGAGTGGTAGGGCGCCTGTGGATGCAAAATCCCCGGTTCGATTCCTGCCCGGGCTACATGAGTTTGTATACCAATCTGACTCTTGTTAATTTTCATCGACCACCACTTGCTTCCGGTGAAAGAAAACATCGTGAGGAAATCTGCACTCTGGTTGATGATTATCAGCTAGTGTTTAAAATGGAGAAGGCAATGGCAAACCACTCCATTAATATTGCCAAGATAGTCGTTGTGTGTGTTTCATTCCATATAATGACCACGACCCTCAGTCATGAGGAAATAAGACTAAAGAGAGAGAGTATGGTATTTAAGTCGTGATCTGATGAAGGTCCTCAATGATGATGAATGATGTATCTTAGGGACACGGAACATTCTGTGGCTGAACTTAATAGAAAACTGGATTCTTCATCATATAGAACACAGCACGGGCCAGGACCGAGGATGGGATTGAGATTGACAGGATTGAGAATTTCATGAAATCCCCTCTTAGTGCACCACTACACACCCTAAGGTACATGCCAAATTTCAGTTTCTTATGCCCAGTAGTTTTGGCTGTGCGTTTTCGGACAGTCAGTAACGGAAGAATATTACGTGTAATAGACTTTGTCAGCCAAATCTTTGTTGAATTTAAAAATTCGCTCTATCTAATAAAAATGACAATCACCAATTATTGCATTAATTTTAGGTTGCAGAGCGCATTTTCGGCGGCCTGCAGAGAGCTTCAGACCTGAGTGCGATCGATATAAAGAGAGGTCGTGACCATGGTGTACCTTCATACAATGCTTATCGAAAGCTGTGTGGCCTACCTGTTGCCAGCAAGTGGGAAGACTTTAAGGAGATAGTGCCTGATGTAAGATATACTTATATAGATATTGTCTCTCCTTTAGACTGGAATTTTGAATATAACGTAGCAGTGATACATACGAGTATATGCAGTGTTTTCGCCAAAATTAATCGTAATTTTATCGAGTGTGTTATTGACATAATGTGTTAATGTTAATCACAATCAGGCATGACTTTACGACTGCCGCCATCTAGCTAACTACTCCCAGCAAAGGATATAATAAGTGTGAGACGCTGTAAGCAAAAATTAGTAGCAGATCAATTTTAATGTTCAGTCAGTTTGATACACCTAACTTACGCTTCTATTCATTTAATCATGTATACTTTTGTTCAATCAGAAACTAGAACAATTCAAACGTCTTTACGATGACGTGAACGACTTAGAGTTGATGCCGGCCATCTACAGCGAGAAGTGGTTGAAGGATGCCTTCGTAGGCCCCACGCTGTTCTGCATCATGACGCAGAATCTGGTGCAGTGGAGGAAGTCTGACAGACATTTCTTTGAACATGGAGATCTGCCGACTTCCTTGACTTTGCGTAAGTGCATAAAGCTAAATAAAATATAGACCTATTAGGAGAAAAATAAATAAAGACAAATGAAAGTTGATATATATAATGGAATCTAATTGAAAAAGCTGTTATCAGGGAGGGGTATCACATCTCGTACATTTAGTATAAGTCAATTTAATTGATTGTAATCTAACAGTAACGTACAACATAACTGATCATATTTCTCTAGAAATCCCTTTTTGATATCTTAAAAAATGAGCCACGGGTATGTATTGTTTTAGCCCAGCTTCATGAGATCAGAAAGACGAATTACGCGCGTCTGATGTGCGACAGCGCAGTCAGGATCACGCAGATACAGCCTCAGGTTCTACTCAACGAAAGCGAAGAGTAAGTAGTACAAGTCTATGTAATAATCGTTTTGAAAATGTCTAATCGATGCAGCATGTACTAGACATAAATTAATCACTTGTTTATTTAGTATATGGCGATTCAAAAGTGCTATTATTTGAATGAAAAAAAAAAAATACTTTGACATTTAAATATTGTCAATAAAAGCTAATTTAGAATAGTCGTAGGTAGAATTATGATAAGTAAGCGGAAGATCTGACTATCCGAAAAGAGGAAACAGCATGAGATTTAAGAGGAAATAAAATTTGAAGATTTCGCTATTATGATTGACCCCAATGATTTATCAATTAATAGGGTTCATGAAAGTATAGGTACTTGTTTTCAGTGTTACTAAATATTAGCTTTAACGAAATTAGCTGTTTTCAAAATTCCTAGGCCTTTCATTCAATGGTTCAAGATGTTTACAAATTTTAGCTAGTCTGATTATTTAAAAAAATATAGGAGTGTTTCAGTCAACGACATTGAAAATTTTAAATTATTGATATTCAACATTTCTTAAAATACTAGTACATATATCTTAATCATAGACCTAAATAGGCATCTTTTGGTTGTTAGCGTGTGTTACAACTTTATTTACTATTTAATTTCAGAAACCAAATAGTGTCCTGTAAAAAGATTCCTGGTGCTGATCTGACGAAGTGGGCAGATCCCAAGTGCCTCAAGAAGGATGACCATGAGAAATCCGACCATGATAATGTGATTAATGATGGCCACTTCCCTGATGTTGATTACAGTTGGAACTCCTACGCAGACAAGAAATGATTTTCAAACCGATCAAAATAGCATAGCATTCTTCTTTAATTTTCTACCTTTCTTTATGCTTTTCTTATTTATATGATATTTATTTGACATCATTAAGTGAGATTTACTTGAATATACAGTGTAATAATGTTGCAAGCTTTAGCACTCACAAATAAGGAACCATGTATAAAAGTATGCCTTATTATTATCTCTTGTGTACTTAATTATAATCTTGCAGGTATAAATTATTTATTGATCGTAATAATATGATAATGATACATGTATTGTTTACTACTAGATTTTTATTAAAAACAAAACAGCAAAATTACTGCTATCTGTCTTACGACTCCATTGCGGTCAATTTGTTGAAATAAAATTGATTTGCGAAAATTATTAGGTTTTTATTTTATTTTATAAAAGACCTTTTTACCTTTTTACACGACTGACCAAAAAGGAGTGTTATGTTTTCAGGTTTCATGTTTGTTTGTATGTACGTATGTTTCTATATTCCACCATACCCGAGTGACATAGGCTATGTGAGTTGTCAGTCGTGTTTTTTATTTTTTTAATAATTAACTTGTTGTATTCTCCATCACGAATCACATTTATAGTTAGCAAGTAGCCTATTGCCAGACTCAGAAATAACTGTGAGAGCGAGATGACAAAGGCAGAAGGGAGAAGCGGGGAGATTTTCATTTGATATTACATAAATGATCTTAGATAAAAAAAAAAACACTATATCAACGAGTACATTTATACTTGGGCCAGTTAGTTTATTCAGATTTTACATTGCTGCCGAAGCCCACACACACACACATATAGTAATTCTACACACGTAGTAAATTTGGGAGGGCATACCTCAAGTTAAAACTTTGTTCTTGCCGGTGAAGTTTTTTTTATTTCTGTCTGTCCCTGTCATCGATTTTACCTCCCTATACGACAGGACATCTGCCTTTTTTCTTATTTCATCTATAATGCCATTTTTAGCTTAAATGTAAAGCCGAGAATAGAGAGGTGTGACGTATACTCCACCGACAAGAGCGCAGCTCCTAAATAATAATAAGCAGATGACGACAAGACCCTGACAGGGTCACTGCTTGTTAAACAGAAGAACCAAAAATATTGTCTATTCGTAATGATGTTAGTAAAATTTTGAATAGGTACACATTTCTGAAAACACAAGTACCTACCTATATTTATCTAGATAATATGACTGAGATAATAGGTAACACTAGGCGACAGTAACATATCACAACAAGAGCAAAGCAGAGGGCAAAAGCTAGAAATTCTTCAAATAATATCGTAATAGCTATGTTCACAACCAATTTCGCAGCAAAAATTCTAATAAACTTCATCCGTCTAATTGCTTGATTAACCAAATTAGTACTAATTCATGTACGTCATGTAATTAACATACTCGTATACCGACATAATAATTAAAATTATGATAATCAATTATTTTTTGCCACATCTTTATGAACCGAAATTAGGTATCGTGTTGCAAATCAGTCTTGTAAAAACAAATTATTACAACTGAATTGTAGTTAGTCACGATTTTCTCTGAAAGTTTTCTGTTACTATATACATACATAGAATCAAAAAGAATCTAATCTAATCTAGAATCTGGAAGAAATTTCTATAGAAATAAGTAGAACCTTTGTACTTAGTTTTCCTTTGTATGTATTTGTTGTGTACAAAAATTAATAAATAAATAAATAAATAGAATCACGTCTTTATCCCTTACGGGGTAGACAGAGTCAAGAGTCGTGAGACTTGAAGGCCACGCTTAGCTGAATAGTGGCTCTCTGATGGAGTGACAGGTTGATAGCCCATCGCCTATGAGTGGAGGAATCCTCAGTTTAAAGCCATGTTGTTATTTGTTCTTATTTTCAAGTTATGTGAATAAATAACACTGGATTTTTTTACTGATACTGTAACAAGGTATAAAAATTTCCGCTAAGCAACAAGTAACTATATAGCCCAGTTAAGATACAGCGAATTTCCTTTCGTCCTTTACAAACACTGTAGATTGGTTCCGAGTGTACACTGAGCAGTTAACAAATAGGCAAATCATAGCTCACGTGAGTCTTACGTGCCAACTTGCTGGACCATTTGACCAACAAATCTCACCATAGGTGATCAGTTGAGACGAAAATTGGAGGTCAATTGGGAGCGATTAATTCCTAATTCATCACCAGTGATAAAATGTTTTTTTTTTTTTTTGCCTCAGCTGACTTCCGGTGGCTTTCTGGTACTGTTAACAGCACAATATTTCCCAATTCATTAAAAATACTACCGCATAGAGGTCCATATAAGTACCTAACTCTAATTGCCCCGATCGCCGATTCTATCGTTTGTTTGGCAAACTCCCAGCGGTCCAAAATTTTAGTACCAGCGAGTCCACGCCAAATATTTTAATTCCATAAAGTGATTTCAGGTGGATCCACGAAATTATGATAAGTACAGTGGTCAGCAGATTGAAGTCGATATTAATTTGTTTATTTTTGTATCCGTCATGTACTTTATTAGTATTAAGATTTCAATATAAACCTAACAGTCTTAGGGAGAATTATTAAAGATCTAGAGCTTTTTTGATGTCACTAAGTACACATGTAAGAATGCTTTTTAACATAAACCGATTGTTCAACTTTGAGGGACTGAGATAGTGATATAGGAGCGTAAATTTCACCCCTTACACTAAGAATGGAATTTTGGAATTTCCACCCTAAATTCCTTTCTTAGTGGTCACTTAGACTATATAGTTTAAGTGAGCACTATAACGAACCTCTGTGCGAAATTTCAAGTTTCTACGTTCATCGGTTCCGTCTCTGCGTTGATATACCAATCAGTCAGCAAGCAATTTTATATATACAGATAATCTTTTATAGAATTAATAAAAATACAAACAATAACTGTAGGCGACTGTACTTTTAATACTCGTGGACCCGTTGAAACTAATTTTGGATTGCCGTGGACCTGCCTGGGAGTAGTTGTATGGGCGGCATGTTTTTGAGATCAAAGCATTTTTGGACCGCAGGGAGTTTGCCGTTTGTTTGCTGGAATTAAAAATATAGAGTAGAAGTAGAGATTCCGAGTAAGGCCCTAAGTATTGAAGTATTATTAAGTTACTTGAAATAATTTCAATAACATCTTCTTAAAAAATGGCGTCATCTCGTGTCGGAGGCCAAGATCTACTTCGGGTCGCTGCGCCGCAGTAGTAAGTAAGTAAGTAACATCTTCTTAAATTTCTGTGAACGCTACATTATGGCCTGAGGCATAGCCCCAGTGTATGTATGTATATACTAATACCTGAAGGGTTGGTGTTGTTATTTGTTTGATTGAACGAGTTAATATCTCGAATTATCGGTCCATTCGTATGATATCTATATTCATGAGGAAGACTAGACTATCTATAGGCTATACAGAATCCTGAATTTTCAAAGGGGGCGAAGCCGCGGGGAAAATCTATTATATAAT
>JAEMBS010000421.1:0-25000 GCA_018467065.1 Ephestia elutella
GATAGGTATCCGAGGTATTGAAGCATTTATAAATATTAATCTTAGAATTTATGAATAAAAAATGTCTTGTTATTGTTGGTCCTAACATGCCATAGTGAGACATAACATGTAGAGGTGTTCCAAACTGCTATATTTTTGTAACGGTTATACTGCTATTGCTGTATTTTCATAACCTATTATGTTAACTGCTGTTGCTATAACTGCTGTAAATGCTGTAACGCCTAGTCGCCTACCTCGTGTGTGTCTCTGTTCCATTAAATAAAGGCGACGCGCTTGCGCTCTTGTTTCTTGTTTTGAAAATTGGGATTCATGTACAATGAAACGCAAAATTTACAAAAAAAAAATATTAAAAAAAATTTAAATTACAGTTATGTAAGTCTTTAAACGAATTTAAATGAATTTTTGTTTGTTTCCATTTAGAAACATTAAATTTTGACGAATTGTGATTAATTTGATTAGTAAAAGTTAACTTAAAATTTTTCATTCTTTCATTTTAAAAGGGGGAGGCCTTTGCCCAGCAGTGGGACACAACACCAACAGGCTAGTTAAAAAAAAAAAAAAGTAGTGAACAAACTAGCGATGCTAGTAGTAAATCGCGGTCGAGATTCCGCGATCGCGGCTGTCGTGATTTCGCGATCGCAGCTCGTGCGATGAATATAGCAGTTAGCAGAATATAGCAATAGCAGACTACAGTGTTATTTGAATAGCAGTGCTATTCGTTATATTTTTATAACGAGTATATTAAATGCTGTCTGCTATAACGAACACCCCTAATAACATGCAACATTATTTTTCAGTTAGCAAATAATGTTCCTCGAAACGTAGATTGGTTACAAATGTAACGATGTATGAACTGAATCATTAAATGAACTATAACATCATTGTTATTATATGAAAACATACGAGTTTTTAAAAAGAATACCACACGTACCAATTAGTACATTTTTATGTTTGCTCACCTTACCCTAATAGGCTATGTATGAAATTTTTTAAAAAGCTTGAAGTTTTTTTTGGTTGTAGGAATAACATTCCTGATTATCCTGTAAAAATCTTAGAATTTTATGTTCTACCAATCCATACTAATATTATAAATGCGAAAGTTTGGATGTGAGTTTGTGAGTTTGTGAATTTGTGAGTTTGTGAGGATGTTTGTTACTCAATCACGCAAAATCTACTGGACGGATTTCGATGAAATTTGGTACAGAGGTAGATAATGACCTGGAATAGCACATAGGCTACTTTTTATCCCGGGAAAAAGCACTGTTCCCGTGGGAAATTCACGCGGGCGAAGCCGCGGGCAAAAGCTAGTTAATTATAAAAAAATATTGTTTATAATTCGCTCAAAAATGGCGGAGCTATGGCTGTTAGGGATCTTTCACATGCCATGACATTTTAAAAAATGTAAGTGTCATTTGACATTTGATTAATGACATTTAATGACTGTCATTTCTAAGAGATATGTCATTATGACAATCACAGTCATTCAAACTGACATAACAAGTGACACTTGCATTTTTTAATATTACATGGCATAGGAAATACCCTTTACAGCCGTAGCTCCGCCATTGTTGAGCTAATTAAAAACAATATTTTTTTATAATTAATTGGTAGAACAGAAAAATCTAAGATTTTTACAGGTTAATGAGGAATGTTATTCCTACAACCAGAAAAATATTCAAGCGTTTTAAAAAATTTCATACATTGCCTATTGTATGAATGTCATTGGACACCTAATTTTTAAGATCATTATACATTCATTTTATTGCAAATAAAGATATTTTGAATTTTGTAGTGACGCAAACGTTATGTTCGTGAAAGTGTGAAATGAATTGTCGTAATACTCCAGTTACCAATGAGTTCACCGCAGTACACTTTTCTTATCTATTAAAATAAAACGAAATCGGATTAGTTACTATTTGTAACTCAAGAACGACTGGGCCGATATAGATGAAATTTGGTATAGGGGTAGAGTAAAATCTAGAACAACATATAAGGTCATTTCAATCAAGAAAATCCCACAAGAGCGGAGTCCCGAAGCACTGCTAGATATACCAAATACATCACCGATCGTAGATAAAGTATAATACAGACGTAGTATACAGGGTAATTTTTTATCCGAAGAATATATTTAATCCTATGGCAGTTAGTGCTTGCATATAACTAAAAAAACAATTAACTATTACAAGTGTAAATTACTGAGAAAAACTTTGTTAAAAATCTCTTAAAGTAGGGCCCTTGCGCTCCCAGCTGATTTGCGCCTGTCGATGATACTTTTCTGATAATTTATCTAAATCTTAAATCGTCAAACAATATCATTTTGACTTTAAATAAACCGCTCATGAATCAGCCCATCATTTTAAGAGCTTTGCATAGACTTGAGCATCCGATAAGCCCATTTTTGCATCGGGCGTTACTATTTCACTCGCCTTAGCAGAAACTAATTTCTTAATAAACTTTTTATTTAGTTGTATTTACTAGGGTTTCAAAGCGTTTATATGCGACCTCACAGGGCATCGAGACACACAGTTTAAAATAACACAACCATAAAAATATCAAAACTCACTTTTTTCTTGAGCCTAATGACTTTAGTCCGAAAAAGGCGCGCGTGCGACATGTTCCCAGTTCGACTGGCCGAATTCTGAAAATTATGTGAGATATGTTGTTGGCATAACGTGTG
This sequence comes from Ephestia elutella, assembly GCA_018467065.1. Lineage (NCBI taxonomy): Eukaryota > Metazoa > Arthropoda > Insecta > Lepidoptera > Pyralidae > Ephestia > Ephestia elutella. The sequence continues at coordinate 2,678 of JAEMBS010000421.1, forward strand.
TTTTGACTTGCGCCGCCGGTTGCGCACAAACATGCCATTGAATTGGTGAAGCATTCGAGTTTTTTGTTGAGGAATCTCGAGGATTCTCCTTACTATGACTCATATTCACATTATCATAGATTAATCAAAGCCGCATGGGCGGATCCAGGATTTTTTTCTGGGTGATTTTTTTCTTTACAATCACTGTTATAAATAAATTTGTTATAAATTATAACTGTTAAAAAAATTCGCTCCTGTTCTATCAGTTATTTTATTCATACATTTTAACAACTCTGATCTTAATTCGTATTTGTACTATGATGGAATCTCCACAAAAGTTACATAAAATACCCGTCTGGGAAGGGGCACGTCTCCAGCTTCAGGAAAAAAAATTTGCTCGAAGACTGCAAGATGCATGATCTGGTATCTCACATCTATCTATCTAATTACAACTATCTGAAATAGTGGACAGAATGTTAATATTGTAAAACTGTATTTTGTTTTTGGGAAAATAATTTAAAAAAATGCTCTATTCTCCTTACCTTGGCTTTAGGCTCGACAGCGGGCGTGTGCCTCACGAGGCTGCTGGTCACAGTCTTCCCTTCCAACTGCTGCTTGGCCATCTCCACTTCTTTCTTCTTGAGCTCGAACACTACTTGGAACAGGTCCCTCATTGCTATCACTACCTGAAATAACATTTTTTTACAAAAAAATCTTTTTTTTTTTCTTTTTTTTAGCTACAACGAAAATATATAAAAAGGTTCGTTACAGATACACTAAGATCTTCTTAGTCGTATCCTCATGACAGAGGGTCGTGACCACCAGTAGCTATAGCTCTCATGGCTAAGGCTTTCCAGGCAATACGGTCGTATGCCTGTTTTAGGGCCAGATGGAGTTTCTTGTGCGTGGTAGATTTTATTATGTCCATCCATCTAGTGGATGCCCTTCCCTGACTTCAGCGCCCCGGGACAAGACCAAGAGGGATAATCTTCTCAAGGCTGTCGGGTTCACGGACACCAAGATAGGTAAGGCAAAAATAGAGACGATTCATTATTGTTAAAGCTGCAAGTTACTATAAATAACAAAGGACATTCTATGTAACCGTAACTCAATGATAGAATTAATTGGCTGTGGCGCGCCCAAATAAAGTGTTTCCTTGCTGAGCGCTCAATTCGCCGCGTTTCCATTATATGGCTTTATGAGGCAATCTATGTGTATCATATACGTACATATCTTATCTACTACACTTTTATTATAACGATGTATTGCAACTCAAGAAAAAATAATTTTAAGTAAGTATCAGTAGTAAAATTATTTATAAGAATTTTTGTCTATCTATCTGTCTGTATGTTTGGAGCGCATCATGCAAAAACAACTGAATGAATTTCGATGCTGTTTTCACACTTGTTTTGCTAAAGGTTTAACTTGAAAACTGGTGTAGCTTTAACTTCATCTTAGAACCTAAGATATTTATAAAATAAACCAGAGATAATTTGCTCGCCACGGCAAAAACTAGTTCTACAATAAATCTGAAAAATTTAGTTTCTCTAAACGTTACGTAACGTGTTTTTAAGTAACCCCAGGCAGTTATGATCGCGAGTCAATTTATTTTCCCGGAAGTTTCGTGGTCTCCTGGAGTCCACGGCCGACGTAAACCGTGGCAACACATCATAAAAAAAAAATATATATAACTTACTTGACTAGCAGCCTTATCAGTCTTGATGCCGAAGAATCGGTGGCCGGTGTCTGGCGATCCGAATATGTATCCGAACGCGCGCGAATCCGTCATGTCCTGCGCGATGAACGATATCTTGTGCACCGGGTGGTGATACAGGGAGTCCTGTTATATTCAATCTATAAGTTACTATTGTAAGTATCTATAAAACTGAATGGAGAGCCATCGCAAGAGATTCTACTAATTGCAGACGACCTCCGTGGCGCAGTGGTAAAGACCTTGCCTCCTGGGTTCCCCGGTCAGGTCAAGATGGAAAATGATCTTTTTCAGATTGACCTGGGTCTTGGATGTTTATCTATATATGTATTTGCTATAGAATATTGTATCGTTAGTATAGTAGTAGTTCAATGTTTGAAAGTTCGGCGCTGTAAGTTGTCAAAAGTGAACAAAAACTCGTACGACTGTTAATGGGGTCTTGTTTTGTAGGTTAATACACCAAGATTGTTTAGTGCATTGCATACATCACTTTGTTCCAAATTCACCGGTTTCCCTATAAAATGGTGAAAATACAGCCCAAATAAAAAAAAAATAAAAACCTCGAAATTTGGGTGGATGTTAGTACTCAAAAACTATTAGACCTATAAAAATAAAATTTATACCATGTGGTAGGTAATTAAATGCAGATTAATTTTGTCCTTGACAGTTTTCTTCTAGATCCAACAGTTTTTGTACAAAACGGAGAAAACCGACATATTTACCAACCGGCAAGGGACATATTTTAAATAAAAAAGGGGGGAAGGGGGCGGGGGGAAATTGGTCTGACACCGGGCAAAATCGTGCTCAGCAGGGTCGAATTAGTCTAAAAACATCCGGTGTCAAACTGTAACATTCCATGCCGTTCAACTTCAAATGGAGACGGCTTTTCAGATTATTCTTTTTTAGACTATTATCATAATTTCGAAAGTAATCGATGTTAGTTCTTAACGAAATTGGTTAAAAATTTATTATAAGCATTGAAAGCCGACATGGACGGACCTCACAAACATTAGCGTATTAACCTTACTTTAGTACTACTTTACCTCAGTATATAATATCGCGTGTTGCCAGTAAATAAAGCCGTAATGTAAAACCATTCTCAACTATACCTTTATCTATTATACTGTGATGTCAGTTGAAAAGGGAGAAGGAATATTTATTAGTTAAAAGATGATAGTGTTGGTGACGGAGCTATTTTAATTATAACTGATATGTCGATAATATCCTACATTGGTTTTTAGTTGCATTAGGAAGATCATTGATGTATATCATAAATAGCAATGAGCCCAATATACTGCCCTGAGGTACACCAAATATTTTTTCTCTATATGAGTACTGGTGTTTATTTTGAATAGTCCATCTGTTCTCTTCTAGTATCGTAATGATGCAGCAATAAACAGCATTACTTAACTTACCCCTGTTTTGTCATCGCGCAAGCGCAGTCCATCGATTGCCACGTGGACCTGTATCCTTTGCTTGTGCTCGCCAGCAGCACGGATCGCCATCTTCAAGTCTGCTAGTGCCTCTTGGCACATGCGGTCACCGCGGGCTTCAGGCACCTCCAATACGCCAATCAGTTTGGCGCGAAACGACACCCCCTCGCCGAGGAAGCGGCCAGGCTCGTTCTTGTCTATGGTACAATTTGAATTTGGTATTATTTGATTGTTTATTTTGATTCCAGTTTCGAATTTGTCAATACAGGATAAAAAAGGATGATCACATTTTGTCGATACCTAATTAAAGCAGAATTAAAGTTTATCACTGCTATCAAAACGTAAGTGGAAATGCGGCGCCGCAAACTACACAGCAGCATTTTCTTCAATAAATGTGGGTCGAGCGCGCAAGCAATCAACCATTTATTGGTTTTGTCCAAAATTGCTTATTAATTTGAACTGAAGAATTTCGTTGTTATATTTTCTTTATTTATTCCAAAACTAGCTTTGGCCTTTTCACCCCCTTAAAGATGGAGTCACCAAAATTAGTTTTTTAGCGCTCACTTACGCTATAGAGAGCCTCTCTGCAAAATTTCAAGTTTCTACGTTCAGCGGTTTCGTCTCTGCTTTAATATCCCAATAAGCCAGTAAGTCAGTGAGCGTCCAATTTTATACATACTGATTTATAGATGCTAGTTTTTAGTAATTTAAACAAAGAACTTCTAAATAAACTTAGATCTATATCTCAGAAACGCAAAACACAGGTTAACCTACGTCAGTCAGACTATACACACATCTTGACATTTATACGGATGTTGATGATACGGACATAGAGGGAGCGATTTGAGGCATAACTAGTTTTACCGCGTTACTCAGAAAAGGAATTGTTATCGCTGAAGAAAATCTCATAATTATCTGGGCTATTCCCAACACTCACATTATAAACAAAGTCACAAGCTAAGCAGTTAGTTTCTAAATTGTTATCAACTACACACAATGTATTAGTATGTAAACAAAGCGGTCTAAATTTAAAAGCAAATAATTTGGCACAAAACTCGAATTCACACAACTCTACAAATTTTCATACAAGGACGAATAAATTGCTAACGGCACAGACTTGTTTAATGTAATCATTATTACCGATACAGTGCGACGTACCTTTCGTCAGAAGACTTTTTAATTCGGCCTTTAGTGTCATAATAATATTATTTTTCCCACTTTAGACAATATAACGCGGCTGAGTGCAAAATAAAAGTGAGCGCGGTTGTCCTATTTCGGTCCCTGTTTACGGTGCATCATTGCCAGTTTAATTGAATTTCCTGTTTTTAAATTTAGAATCTCGGGTGAAGCCAGGACGCGAGTATATGTCAGGATCATGAAAAAAGAGGTCTACGTTTTCACATTAATTGCTCCTTACGGATTCATTTTGGGTTTAGACGTCGCGTTCACGATGATTTATTTTCTATTCAATTATCTATTTATGAATTTTGTACGCTTTCATCACGGAAATAAAAAGCAAATTCTAATTTATGGAGAGGATTTGATGTTAATAAATAGAACTGACGCATGCAAGTTACTTGACAGTAGATCATCAACATCTCAGACGAAGTCACAGAATGAATATAAGACGACGAAGTCTCTGCAAGTCCGCGCAAAGGTAGGCCTTTCCTACTACTACTACTACTTTATAGTCAGTTGACCCCAAAACTGAGTTCCACATGCACTATTTGGAAACACAATACTTAGGTAATTTAGACTCAATTGAAATTAATAACACTGCGACAGAAAATGCGGAAAACAAATCGTCTAGCAAATAGTAAGATAGAATAAGTTAAAAAGTTTTAAGTCTATGTTCATTTATACCAATAAAAGCAGCATTATGTTTATTACCATCTCATACGAATCAGAACCGTTTATGACATTTCAACCCACGTCAATCTCCGGTTGTTTTGAAATGCAACGTTTCCTCTATTCCACCGGGAGGAAACGAAGCGGCCAGATTATAGGATGTCACTATGTGACTATGTGCCTTTGAATACATAACATACCTCTGATTAGTTACTAACTAACAAACAGAAAGGTTACGAGCACTAGGCATGCGATACAGTCAATAAGCATGGAATGAGTGACGCACGTTACTCACCGAACTGCCGCAAGAGATGCTGGAAATGACACACCTGCATAATGCCCCGTACAAACCGACAATAAGTTAGTCGCCCCTCCGATCCACCGCTGCACATTCGCCACGGGCCCACAACACACCCTCTGTCCAAAATACCAGGGGGTCACTAATTATGACATAGCACTAGCACGTGAATGATAGAGACGGTGCCAGCTGATCATATTAGTAGGGTGAACGCCAGCCGAACCATGCAGTTACATGTTACAACAGAAATCGCAAAATATAACAAAACTAGATGCGATAACGTGGTCAAGTTACATTTAGCGCTATCTAACAACGCATAACCGTATTATAAAAAATTAAAGTACACAAAAATATCGTAAGTGAAAAAGCTTAGCCGAGCTAAACACGTTTAGAACTCACATTTGCAAGGGCTGGTTTTCTTACGGAGGGTTTGCATTGGAAATTCAGTCGGTAACTTGTGATTAAACATCGGTACTGTTAACCTTCCCGTGTCGCTGAAACGGGAATACACTACTGGAGTACACTGGACGCGAAACGTACATACGAGGCACTGTAACCGATTGTAAAATGCAATCGAGTTTCACTACGAGATTTATTGATTTTTGTGTGGCCGTGCACGGTTTACGTTGGGATATCTAGGCCTAACTTTGCCGATAGGGCAAAGTTGCCGTGAGATAATTTTGCCGTGTTAAAGGGGGAATTATTGGGAATTTAAGTGTTAACATTGAGTGTTTATAACAGGGATGGCACGGACGTGCGATGGCGGCCGGCATGGGCAGAGCGCACACTCGCACAGCGCGCGCACCGCGCACGCTGTCCGTGTAGGGTGTCGCGCACACAAGCGCAAATCCAACCCCTAATCAATATTCGCTGGCGATCTCCGTCGTCGTACTGTGCCCTCAATGAAACTTAGTTAACACGGGGTAACTTTTACTCGGCTAATTATAACCAGGTTTAGTCTTGCCAAAGACATGGAATCAATTTTGACCTGCTGTCGAATACTGTCTATCGATTTCTTTTTTTTTGTTATTGTTTACATTTTTTTTTATTGGAGGTTTTTTATATATTTATAATAAGAACAAATGGTTCTGATTAAAATTAATTGGATATGCATGCATGCATTATTGCGATGGTACATTGGCATCTACACACGTAACTAAACGCGTCCTTTGTAATTAATTATTTACATAAGTATATTATTTTCTTGACTTTGACTCGCCGCATATATTAACTTTTTCATAATAATTAAAATTCCATTCATGCTGGTCGCATTTAACCGGTTAATGTGGAAATCTATGAGATGAAATATTTTTTAACGAGTGGTAAAGTTCAGTTCAGTATCATTATACACGCGCATTCAGAGGAGCTTGATGTAAACCTAGGGGTCTAGAATGGCCAAATTGACAAATCGGAATAATAATATGTTCAGTTTCCCATTTCCTTAATACTTAAAAATGAACCTTAACAGTGATGTTAGAAGATCAATTTTTCAATATTTAGGATATTTAAGAAATGGGAAATGGAACATATTATTCCGATTTGTCAATGTGAGCCATTTAAAGACCCTCTTGGCTCCGACCGTAGCTGAGGATGCAACAGGGAAAGCGTTCAGACACTGATGTCAGAGTTTCTAAACCGCCTGACGACGACGGCCTTCGACGTGACGGTTTCCGAAATACGAAAACACATTTTTCTGTAGTTCTAGCTTTGCTACTACATAAAGTATAAAGTATAATAATAAAATAATATATGAGGGGTCTTTATAGGGCCAATAGTAGCCAAAACGATTTTTTGTAAAATTGTCTGTTTTAAGTTTGTATGCGCAGAACTTGAGATATTAGCAATAGTAAATTCTGCGCGGACGAAGTCGCGGGCAAAAGCGAGTAGGTACATAATATATAACGAAGTCACGTCCTGCCTTTAGACAAAGTGACTAAGAGCTGCATATATCATAAAGGATGTAGATTCTATTCTTAACATTCATACATACATACTTTCGGTGCGGCTTCGCCCGCGTGAATTTCCCACGGGAACAGTGCTTTTTCCCATGAAGAAAGGTACCCTATGTCCTTCTCCGTACTTCCAGCTATGTGTATGCGAAATTCCAGGAAGATTGGTTTAGTAGATAAAGTGTGAAGGGGTAACAAACAAACTCACTTTCGCATTTATATTATTAGTTAGGATACATATCACTTACATGTATGTATACATATAATGCAATGATAAATACACAAGACTGCTGCTTGTTCATTGACATTCATCTTGTGAAGATAAAGAGAGATATAAGCATGTTATGATATGCATGTTATCCATTATTTGATAAGTTTCTAACACTGATAAGTTTCTGTTATATTATTTCAAGGAATTTTGTACCTCTTTGGAGGCATATTTTTTTATATTCTAATAGCTTTTGCCCGCGTGAATTTCCCACGGGAACAGTGCTTTTTCCCAGGATGAATGGTACCCTATGTCCTTCTCAGTACTTCAAACTATGTGTAGTGTATGTAAAATTTCAGTAAGATTGGTTCAGTAGATAAAGCATGAATTTGTTGCCTCAAACAAACAAACAAACTCACTTTAGGGATGATTATTGGGTAAAAAATAAAATATATGATGCTATTTATATAATGAAACATGATAATTGAAAATCACTTTAATTGATCAATTTTATTTAAAACATGGTTAACTATTTATTAGTTCCAAATAAAGTATATTGGGAATGCTTTTTGACTCCAATAAAAGTGACGTCACTGTTGAGTACTGTCATACAAGTCCCATATAAATTACTGTTTTTGACATTTAGAAAAAAGTATCTAATTTGACTTGTTGTCATCTACCCTATATTAGTTAGGATTAGAATTGTAATATTTTAAAATACATAATCTAAATATTATAAAGACTAGAAATATTATAGATGTCAATATTGAGTATTTTATTCTATCGCATCGCAAACTTCGCCCGCGCGTTATTTACAATTGTTAATATCTCAGGTTCTAAGTGATGTATCAAGATGAAACCTACGCCAGATTTTAAGTTAGACCTTCAATAATACAACTGTGAAAACCGCATCAAATTTCGTCCAGTAGTTTTAGCGTGATGCGCGTACAAACATACAGACGGATGCAATTCTAAAATAAATCTTTTTGGCTTCTATTGGCCCTATAAAGACCCTATATTTTTTTTCTTAATATCTCTTATGTACAGACACAGACCAGTTCCAGTTTTATTATATGTGTATATTGATTGATGATGATATATTCTAAATTCGTCATCACTAATGGCATGTTATCAATATGCATTAGCACATAGATCTTTACATTATCAATAACTTTGTGGTATTGCATTGCTATTGTGTTGTAATATTTTTTTAATGTTGAAAGAAATTGGTATCATCTTTCGCAATTAATTTTGTCTCATTACATTTAAAATGTGGCAATGCAAATAAACAATCCTTTTATATTATACTAGCTTTTGCCAGCTGCTTCGCCCGCGTGAATTTCCCACGGGAACAGTGCTTTTTTTTCCGGGAAGAAAGGTAGCCTATGTCCTTCTCCTTACTTCTAACTATGTGTATGCAAAATTTTAGGAAGATAAGTTGAGTAGTTAAAGCGTGATGAGGTAACAAACAAATAAATAAACAAACAAACTCACTTTCGCATTTATAATATTAGTTAGGATTTTGATTTCGAGTCAGAATTAAAATTAAAATTTGTAAAGAAAATAAATTAACAGTGCTAAGGCAAAATTGTCACTAATTAAAAGTTGTTGACTTCTTGTTAGCTTGATTGAAGTAATTAGTATTGTGACTAAAAAACAACTGGAATCTTAATTAAATAATGAAAAACATGACACTGAAACCAATTTGGATAAATGGTGACAAAACAATTTAATCATATTTTTATACTACTTCAGCATGCATAAATAAATAAATATATACGGACAAATCACACAGATTGAGTTAGCCCCAAAGTAAGTTTGGGACTTGTGTTATGGGATACTAACTCAATGATACTATATTTTATGACAAATACATATATATAGATAAACATCCAAGACCCAGGCCAATCTGAAAAAAGGATTGAACCCGGGACCTCCGGGGATTGAACCCGGGACCTCCGCTGTGGCAGTCAGGTGTGATAACCGTTAGGCCACAGAGGTCGTCAAAGCACGCATGCTCATAGCATGCTCTTACTCATCGGTAAACTCCGTTTTTTCCTTATTGTTCTATTATGTAAACAATCTTACCATGTCTTTTAATGATTTTACAACAATATAAATTAAAATAGACTTTTCAGAAAATTACTTTCGTGGTTAATAAATGTTTTACTTTAGAATGTTTAGGTTTGAACTAATTTTTTATTTATTTTCAACAAAATTCAACAAAAAGTACTGTGAAGATTGTTTACATAATAGGACAAGTAAGAAAAAATGGAGTTTATTTATTTATTAATAGTTTAGTTACAGTTCATCTGCATTAATCCTTCAAACTACGCAGTCAACAAAGAAAGATGGTCGCACTGCCAGATCCAGGAGATTGCTGCATGATGGATTAATTATAATCTCAAATACTTATTTAAAAAATAATCTCTTTCTAAACACTAAAATAAGTTAACATGATTAGGGCCAATAAGTGATTTCTGAATATTCTGATACATATTCTAGGATCATGATATGTTTATGATTCTGAAAGTCAGAAATTTTGAGTAATTTAACATGATGATTTAATTTAATTTAATTTTGCTTATTACTCCTTAAACCAGAATGGGCCTGAGGCTTTGTTTCTGTGGGAATTTCAGGAATTCCTCTCTTAGTGTTGCTCTACACTAAGAGAGGACTTCCATGTTAATATATCAAATCGAATAAACATTTATTTGATTTAATAATAAATATACCTACTCACTTCTTACACTTTGTGTCATTTTTAAGGACATACAAACTTTATTTGCATCACCTGTAGAACCTTCGCCAACAGCTTTGTAAATTTTAACAGGAATAAACATGGAATACATGTAAATTGAAAACAAAAAAAGAAGAAGTCTTTAACGTAGTGATTTTTTTCTCTCTGGTCTTACCTTTGAAAACTGCCATTTGTTTTTAATTTATACAGAGGTTCCCATTGACTTGTTTGTCTTGGTTTGATTATTCACTATATAGTTCTAGGTTTTTAAAATTATTTTAACACAAACAGTTTCATTCTATATTTCTTCAACCTGTTACTTATTCAAGGCTTATTCATTATTATCATATATAATTAATTAAAAATCGTAAAAAAGCACTTTTTGAGTTGAAGAAAAAACAAGCAAAACGGCAGCTGCAGCGTAGCGCGACGACTGACATTTAAAAATTTAATGACATTGACTTAACTGACAGCCGTCGCGACGTATTCCGTCAACGTCAGGGATTCAAAATTTAAAAATTAGCAGGCACATCAACAAAGGTCATATCATACAGCCAGCCAGCAGCCGTAGAGGCCACTAACACCACAGGCATCCCCTCTGGCAAACATCTCAAACTGTGATTGTATGCGTAGTTTTTTATGCTAGTAGTCGGCATTATCTTTGCATGCGTGTATAGATTATATTGTCTTATACGGCGCATTGCGTTAGTGAGCGCGTTTTCCCCCCACCGAATGTGGCAGACTTTTTTGCATAGATTTGCACTTGCATCGCATCGCATCGTCTCCCGTTGCCCGTGGAACTTTGTGTCGCCCACGGCCCAACCAAGGAGTTCCTTGGTGTCGCCTTGGAGTAGCGATGTGCCGCCGAGAAATTTCCTGTTTTTGATCTTCCTTCTAAATCGTGTTATTAGGAAAATTTCCGTTCTCGAGTTATTTCGTGAACGGCTCATGCATGGCACCAAATAATCACTACCATGGCACCTTGGACCTTGAACTAAAGAATCTGTGTCAAGTCAACTGTCTATGTCAAGCTCAAAGGAATGTCATGGAGGTAAAATAAGCTAATTTGAAATTGAAACTCAGGTGAACTCAGGACAACTCATAGACATAGAAAAAAAAATCATTCTAGCTCTATGGGACAACTTTACTTTATTATTTTGCTCAGACAGACAGAAACAGAAAAGCAAGAAAAGTTTGCGAAAAGCAGTGAAAAGCTGAGGTGAAAAGTTTGTTTCTTTAAATATAAAATCCTGAGTTAAATAAAATCTGAATAGATATTTAAAATTATAGGCGTTGCGAAATAAAAATTACATATGAACGATGTCTTTAACTTTTAAAACAGAAAAGTTTACTTTATTGGATCACAGGAAATATACACTCCACTTGTATAAAAAAGTAATAACAAATGGAAATGAATTACGTTTAGCATTATTGTTAAATCTGTTTTCTATTCTGAGCCAGGATAGTAAAACAGTTAGTAGGAAAAGATATCACGAAGAAAGTAAAGCTCATGAGGAGGTTTGTATCAATTTACCATTCATACTTAAGTTTCATAGCATGAAGTTTTATTTGGTACTACTGAATAATGAATTCTTCCTAACCTAACTACTTATCAAAGACTTACAATAACATACAGTTTACTTAAAACATAAAGTTTAATCCCAACGTGCCCTAGTACATTAGATGGTCAGTTTAGTTCTTCCATGACATATGGAGGTGCCTCTAGGTGGCCGCAGTAACCACACAAAGAGTTTATTGGCCAGCCTCGTTGCCTAACACATCATAATTTCAGTACCTACTAATTTTTGGTACCTGCTCTATATATTTCAACAATTTGGAACACATTATCAAATATCAGAAACTATTATATAAAAAGAATAACAATATAAAAAAAATATTATATTGTTTTTTTTCTTTACAAACATTTTATTTAATTTCAGACATTAGCACTAAGAGAACAATTCGAGGTATTCCTATTGGAAATTGGTCCTGAAATCAAGAATGAACTAAGAAACAAATACAATGTGTTAAATACTCAGGCGGTGAGGGACTTAGCTCAGGAGCTTCAGAAATCTACTGTTTTCGACTTCATTGGTATTAATGGAGGAAACAATTTGCATGTGCCTTTGAAATGCAAAATAAAGGAGGATTACTTTTTGATACCAGGCAATTCCAGGTTTGCAGTATAACATTCAAATTGATTGATACAGTCGGTGGCATATAAACCTGACCTCACTGAATCCTATCTCAGGGGTACCTATCAGGTTTATCTGCCCACATATACTTACTATTATATGAAAAATAATAGGTCTAAACTTATTTAATATAGGCTTAAACATATTTTTCAGGTTTTTCTGTGGCTGTGTTAAGGAGCAGTGTCTTAAGTTAAAAGGAAATAAATATGACATAGTTGTAGCTGATCCACCTTGGTGGAATAAGTACATAAGAAGACTGAAAGGAGCTAATGATAAGTTAAGGTACTGAAGATACTAGCTTTTGCCTGCAAATTCCTTCATGACCTACAATGTAAAAGACCTGAAAATTTTACGAAGTATTTTTTAAAGGCTTTGTTTATGTAATTTTCTGTTTTACCTGCAGTACCCTTGCTTGATGTCATGTAAACAAACTCACAAAATTTTTCAAAATATTATTTAAAAGAGGAAAACTGTCTCAGGCAAATAGTGAACTTAACAATATACTACTTAACAAAAAACAACAATACTTAACTTACTTTTGTTCAATCATTTCAGCTACAGCATGATGTACAATGAGGAAATAGCATCAATACCAATAAGGGAACTGCTGTCACCAAACTGCCTTGTAGCTGTGTGGTGTACAAATTCCCCCAACAATATATCCGCTGTCAAAGACTTAATATTCCCTGCATGGGGAGTCGAATATATTACTACTTGGTACTGGCTGAAGGTTACGGTGGACTTGGAACCGATTTGTGCCTTCAGTGCTGGATGTAAGAAACAGCCATATGAGAGAATAATTGTAGGCAAAGTCGGGGAGGTTGTGAAGTTGCCCAGTTCTCATTTGATTGTCAGTGTGCCAAGCGCGTTGCATTCTCATAAGCCTCCTTTGTTAGGTAAGTACATTTTGATATTCTACACATTATTTACCACCCACCACTATTGTTTTTAAACAAAAGGCTTTCATAAGTATAAGAATCATATTAATACCTTTTTGAATATTTCTCTACCTACATATAGAGGAGACAATTATATCCTCCATGTTTTAAGTTTTTACGATTGATCAGTCACGCAGTTCTGGATTTTATCTTTCTTTTATTGATTTTTTTTTTTTGTTGTTATAGAAATATTGTCAAAGTACGTAAATACTGCCAGTCCGCAAGTGCTAGAGCTGTTTGCGCGATATCTACTACCAAACACAACCAGTGTTGGGTATGAACCGCTGAAATGGCAACACATGTCATTGTACGAAGAAGTTACGTAAGATGAATATATTTCGTTTATTTTTGTCAAATTTTTTTTATTTACATTTACATTATGTGGTATATTTATTATTAATTTTTGTTATATGTCGAAGAATGTAATTATTTCGAGCGCCATCTATTTTGATCTTGCGGACTAGTGTTGGTTGCTGTGGCTCGATAGGAGGCGCCACACGTTCAACTCTCTAGATAAGCTCCATGATCATACAAAATATTGGCAACTTTATCTCCATAAAGTGTATGTGGGTTGTCTCATAAATAAAACAGCTAATAATAAAGATATAAATAAAAATTACTTATTTAATATTACGTATAGTAAGGTGGTCTCATCAACTCTTCCCGTTGACTATGACACTTGTCTTGATGTTCTTCTTGGGGTAGCCGTCAGGGTTCATCGTCTGCCATCGCCAGAAGTCTGCACCTGTGTCATAAAGTTCAAAAGTAATACTTCGAAAATTAGACTAACAGGCGGGGTGAGACGCTGCTAGAAGAGTGTGAGACTCCTGTGAGAATTCCAGGATAAAAAGGATCGAAGGAAATTAAAGGAAATGGTATTCCAGATTTTAGTCCAACCATGTATGTTATTTACTAGATTTTATCGAAATCCGTCGATTAGATTTTGTGTGAAGGGGCAACAAACATAGTACGTCGCCGAAACGTCTAGATGGTTGATGAATCCTACGAGTGTAGTTCGAAAAATCCAAAAAAAAAATCAAATCAATAATATCACCTAGTCAAAGAAAAAAATTACTAAAACCTAGTCTCATTGTCTAGTCTAAATTAAACTGACCGTAAAATATAAAGCAACTTACACATCTCTTCAATGCTGTACTTCGTGATCCACCCCAGCTCAGTGTTAGCCAGCGAGGCATAGCAGTAATGTCTCCCAGACTATATTGGACTTAGTCTAATTAGCTCTTTAAATTGACCGTAAAATATAAAGCCACTTACACATCTCCTCAATGCTGTACTTCGTGGTCCACCCCAGCTCAGTGTTAGCCAGCGAGGCATCAGCCCACATAGCAGTGATGTCTCCCAGACTATATTGGACCTAGTCTAATTGGCTCTTTAAATTGACCGTAAAATATAAAGCCTTACACATCTCAATGCTGTACTTCGTGGTCCACCCCAGCTCAGTGTTAGCCAGCGAGGCATCAGCCCACATAGCAGTGATGTCTCCCAGACTATATTGGACCTAGTCTAATTGGCTCTTTAAACTGACCGTAAAATATAAAGCCACTTACACATCTCCTCAATGCTGTACTTCGTGGTCCACCCCAGCTCAGTGTTAGCCAGCGAGGCATCAGCCCACATAGCAGTGATGTCTCCCAGACTATATTGGACCTAGTCTAATTGGTTCTTTAAACTGACCGTAAAATATAAAGCCACTTACACATCTCCTCAATGCTGTACTTCGTGGTCCACCCCAGCTCAGTGTTAGCCAGCGAGGCATCAGCCCACATAGCAGTGATGTCTCCCAGACTATATTGGACCTAGTCTAATTGGTTCTTTAAACTGACCGTAAAATATAAAGCCACTTACACATCTCCTCAATGCTGTACTTCGTGGTCCACCCCAGCTCAGTGTTAGCCAGCGAGGCATCAGCCCACATTGCGGTGATGTCCCCCAGCCGTCGCGCCACGTACTTCAAGGGGACTTTGGTGCCGGTCACCCGCTCGAAGACTTCCACCAACTCCTTGACTGACACCCCCCGGCCGGTGCCCAGGTTGTATACCTACACAATAAATACCAATGTATTTCGGAAACTATTTAGTTACGGATATTTTTTGTTCTGAAATAACCGCTAGATGTTGCTAAGGTTTTCTGAAATTTGAACAAATTGAATAATTAGCGTTTGTCCTCGAAAACTTCCGAACAAAATCCGCTAGGGGCAGCACTAGTAGGGGTACAAAAAACTAACGGATTTTTTTAAATTTATTAATTTTTTATTTTATAGGAAGACTAAGAGCTACAATTTTAGTGTTTGAAAGCTTTCGAGAAAAAGGCCTTATTTAAGGTTATTTTACCCCACAAGAATGTAATCGAACTTGCCAGAACTACAGTAGTAAGCTTTCTACGTTCAATAATCAAAGGGTCAGAACGGTCAGAACCGCGTGAACAATAGTTCTTTTCCGCTACAACAGATGGTGCCACTATACATACAGCCACCATATATTTCACTGTTTTATACAAGAACCTATGTATATTTAAAGCTTGTTAGACATTTACCTTTAGTCCAACATGGTTTTGACTGATCAAGTTCAATGCGGCCACGTGACCGCTCGCCAGGTCCATGACGTGGATATAGTCCCTTATACCTGAAACGGAAAAATAAAGAAAATCATTGAAATTTCATTTATTTCATACTAGTTTTTGCCCAGTTCGTATGGCATGAAGTTGGTAACACCCAAGGTGTTAAACATAAACACCCACCAACATCTAAAAACACAATGTGTTAGTTCCGATTTTAGAGAGCCCAACATTGAACCCACTTGCTAGAACCAAAGACATAGAAAAAGTAAAAAAATGATATTTTTCTAACTTTGCCCAACCAAACCAACTTTGCCAAAATTCTTCAAAGAAAAATGTATCTTTTTAATCTTTATTTTTTTTATTGTTACTTGCCAGTTCCATCTGGTGTGTTGTAGTCGTTCCCAAAGACTGTGAGCACCGGTTTCTTGCCGAGCGCCACCTGTGCCATGAACGGCATGAGGTTGGTAAACTCTTTCGTGGGATCTTCCCCGATCAGACCGGACGGGTGCGCGCCCACTGGGTTGAAATACCGCAGGGAAATTATGTTCCATTTCTGTAAAAATTGTATACATTATTCCTTTTTTAAGAACTCAAAAACTGTAGTAGATCTTTTTTAGGGAACTAATAGAGAAAGAACTAAGTTTGGTTTTCAAATTATATTAACTATACTTCAATTCAACGTCCATGACAAAAAAAGAAGAGGTAGTTTATATTTTATGTACGATAGTTCAAATCCAAAACAAATCTTTGCACTACACTAAAACAACTTGAAATTAATTTAAATGTTTATTTCAGCTATGTTAAAAACAAGAAGTAAGTACATATATCTTCATAACAAACTAACTAGCACTACCTACTAATAAATATGTAGGACAATAAATACAACGGTATATGTTACGGCATCGTGTCAGTCAGACTCAGACCACGTCAGACCATGAAAACAATTTGACCTTGAACCTCAAGTGGAAGTTAGTGGGTCACCCAACTGGTTGGCCGACATACTCAGGCCTGAGTGATTCGAGCCCGACTTAGCTCCGCGAAATATGTGAATATAATTTCCAAAAAATATTATGTGAGAAATGATAAATTGTAATTTGAATTTGTAAAACAAGGATACGTTCATTCAATTAAATTTAGTTGTATGGGTGTGTAGCCGGACCTGAAACTATATGAATTGCTTATATACCTATTTGTAAAAAAAAAACATGCATCATTTATGTTTCAAAGTCTGGGACACGGTTCAAACCGATTTTATGAAATGTAGTGCTGTTTATAGGATGTTTTTTAGTGCAAAAAGTGATCTAGTTAAGACACATACATAAGGGTATCTGGGGCATAAGTTTATGCCCCAAGTACCTTATGAATGTCTTAACTAGATCCGAATTCGGGTTTGATGAATAGCACTTCGCAAAACACATATACATATTTTTATAGTCTATTTTTTTTAATATTTAAAACGGATTGTTATCAAATATCTATCTATAGTAACTTACCTTCTCAGCCATACTGAGGTCTTTGAGCATCTCCTCGATGAAGTACTTAGTTCTGCCGTAGACGTTGGTGATGTTCCCCGTGGGGTGGGTCTCCGTGATGGGCAGGCTCTCAGGCTCCCCGTACACTGTGCAGGACGATGAGAACACCAGCTGGTAGCAGTTGTGGGATCGCATTATCTGAAATTTTACGCAGTAACGTCTTTAAAAGGATCCAGGATATCGAACTCTGTTCAAAATTGTGTGGGAGACTTTCTAACTAGGTTTTGAGCAGGTGTTAGGGCTCAAACTATGACACTAGTGGCTAGAAAGCCTTTTCTAAGGGTGCCTCTCTATCTAATGGAAGGTTCTTTATTTCTTTATTTATTTAATGACAAAAGATACAATACTATACACAGTCATATAAATGTGCATAAACCTGACAAGGTTTGAGCGCACATCATTTTACGCTCGCACTAAATAACAATTTATAATGTGTGTAGGTACATCGAAAAGAAACAGATCAGACCTTAGGATCAGACAGATAGTTGATGGTCTTTGTGTGCATGAACAGTTGAACACGTACACTGTGAATATAATCTTGCTGTGTGCAAAGTTGTCAAGTTGGTTATAGTTACAATATGTATACAGGGTGATCATTTTATAAGGTATTTTTTTAATTTATATTTGATGTTTTTAGAAGAAATACTTTGTGTTAGATCTATGGGTAGGTCATTGATCAGTTTTGGTATTATATATTCGAGGGACCTTTTACCGTATAGGTTATTAAAAGGTTAGGATGTAGTAGCCCAGATTTTTTCGTTCCTCCGACCTTTTTTGTTCCAGCTACTTTGCCCATCGTTATTATTAACTGCTGGAAGTGTTATCGCTGATGTCTAAGGCTAGAAAGCGTGCTATGTTACTGACCGTAGTATCCTGTACGGAACATGTCAGTTGTAATAATATATGCTAGTCAAGGATTAGGAACTCTGCTGCAGAATATCTTTACGCTCCACAACTCGGGGAACTGTGTGAAATGGTCCCAACATAAGAAGAACCCATCACCCGCCTGGTGCTTACCACGTGCTTACACTGGGGCTACCTCAATTAGCAAATAAAAAATAATATGCCCCACAAACCTCTAATAAGTTGAGCATGCCAAGTAGGTTGTTCTGGTAGTAGAGCAGCGGCTGCTGCATTGACTCGCCCACAGCCTTCAGTGCTGCGAAGTGGATCACGCAGTCCACTTGATGCTGGAATGACATTAATATTAGTAAATTCTATGTATTTTACGTAACATTTCATAGCATTTTTAGCTGTCAAGGTAAGCGATTATCGTGTCCTCTGTACTGTATTGGTTTATCTACTGCTGTATTCTGGATTCCGCTTTGCTAAAACTATTCTGAAATGCATTTTCTAGAGATCATTCAAAATTTTCTGTTACAAGTCTTCGTTGACATAATATCTGTTAAATACAACTTTGCATTTATTTTCCTTACATACCTTATCAAATATTGTATTAATCTGTGGCTTATCCAGTAGGTCTGCTCTGTAGAAAGTGATCTTCTTTCCCGTAATTTCTTCAGCTCTCCTCAGCGCCAGCGACCCTTCTTCGTCACCCACGGCGTTGGCAAAGTTGTCTATAGCTACCACGTCATAGCCAGCCTCTATGAGATCCACGACGCAATGGCTGCCGATGTATCCGGCGCCTCCCGTCACCAGAATCGTTTTGAACCGGGGCATTTTGTGTGATTATCCTGAAACAGATCATCGCGTCTTTATCCCTTACGGGTAGACAGAGCCAACAGTCGTGAGACTCGAAGCTAGGCCACGCTTAGTTAAATAATGGGCGTATTGGTAGAATGGAGATTCAGATATAGTGACAGGTTACTAGCCTATGACAAGAATTTCCAATCAGTCCCTTTATCTGGGTTACTATCCTATCCTAGACAATGGAATGCAACCCTTTATTGTAAGCCTTCTTTAGTTCGGTATCACGAACCTTTAGGTATTAAGGCCTTGGGAATTATTTTTTTACACGACTGACCAAAAAAGGAGTGTTATGTTTTCAGCGTTCATGTATGTATGTATGTATGTAATTTCTTTATTCCACCATAAGTCCTGAACGGCTTAACGCATTTTGATGTAAGAGGTATTTTTAGATTCCTTGCATTAGCCCGAATGACATAGGCTATGTGAGTTGTCAGTCGTGTTTTTTATATTTTAATAATTAGCTTGTTTTATTACATATTTTTCTGATTTGACATAATAACCACCGCTATCTAGCGACAGCCGTTACTAGTGAACTGAACAGGTTTTCCCAGAATGTTTTCTTCATCGGAAGCATCTAGTGGTAATATACCCATGAATGAAAAGAGGTACATAGCTACGTAGGTACGTAGTAGTAGGTCCAGTCTTAAAACTACACTGACTAGAATAACGGCTCTTCACGACAATCTTATTTTACGATGTCGTAGGTAAATTCTCAGAATTGCAAAAGCAATTAGGAACAAAGATCCAAGGTCCGTTTTGTCAGAAATGCAGCCTTGCCTCGGTCCTTTGGTGGAACAATATGCAATTAACTTGTAAATCGTGGCTTTTTCAGTCACGCCTGTCTCAGTACGATGTTGAGACATCTGACTGATGTTTTATGGCCTTAGAATTAATGTTTAAAATGTAATTAGCATTTTATGACAGATAAAATATTTATACTCAAATGTCTATTGCAAAGGAACCTACCTAAGAACTGCAGTTAAAATCCAAATTTCTAAATAGGTACATACTTCATCTTTTATTTAATCAAACGCTTCCCGCCATTTTCATTTACTCGGCTGACAAAGGAGTGATTACTTAGTTAGTAATGGTTTTTGTGGGTTATTGTAAATTCGTCCCTCGAGTTAATTCGGTACCTAAAAACTTTCTGTAAATTCGTCCCTCGTTATTATTTTTATAGTGAATTCGGTACGTAAGGTTTTTTGTACAGATAGCAACAAAAATGAAGCACCCAATATGATAAAATCAAGTAATCTATAGAATATGAATTTACAACAATAGCTTCATCTCATCTCTAACGTCTCAGTCAGGTTAATTTTAATGCGCGTGTATCAAAAGTATGACAATTCTTTTTATATAATACTCGTACAAAATCCTTCGAATTTTGATATAATTGTAAGTTTTCAATGATCACGGTATAAAATAGTTACAAAATAGTTGTAAAATAGTTAGTCATTTTACAAAAGTATCTAACATAAAAATCTGTGTGAGTTATCATTTTACTGCTAACTGTACATTTTACAAAAATAAACTTGAGTGGCAAATTTACCACAAAAATTTAATAATTTTTATAGAAGTACCGAATTTACTTTGAATGTATGGAATATTAATAAGGTACCGAATTAACTCTAGGGACGAATTTACAATAAACCCGACCATCAAGGTAGTGTCGCTTGCGGGTGCCATATATTCTGTTCAGTTAGTTTAACTTTATTTGAATCGGTTGTAACATTTCTCATAAGCAAAGTTGTATAGCTTAACGTCCAATGTTCTAAGAACAAAATGTAGGTAAAATATATGACTTCATAAATGTGAATAATCCATTATTAAACCGGAAACCACTGGAATCTTGACTTGCACGTATTTAGTATTTTTTTTAATAGAAAAAATATGTAATTTGATTTTATTGGCATTTGATCAAGTGTCCTTGATAAGCCTATCGGATGTTTTATTTAAATATTATCATTTACCTTTCAAAAAGATTTTTATGCCCCTGTTCACAATCTCTTAATATTTGAAGACTACGCTGAGTGATGCGCCGTAACGTAATCTATTAGCTGTATTTTATAAATCTGTGTGTTTGTTGTTTAAAATATTATCTTTACGCAATAAATCTTTTCAAAAACGATAAGAAATAATATCGATTTCCTTCGAAGTTATTATTATCAGTTTGATAACTTCAGACATATTAGACTGTGAACCTATTCTTCAACGTGATTCTAATTCATGAAGCATTTTTTTATTTATTGAAGATCTTGATCATTTTAATTATTTAGTTATTAATCTCTCTAGATATCTTTGTAAGATTCTACGAAGAACGTGAAAGTTCACGTTCTTGGAACATGTAAAACATTTGAATATATAAATTACTATCTTTTGGCGTGACTGTGCCATAGGAACAATGCTTTTTTCCGAGATGAAAGGTCCTATGTCTTTCTTAACCTTCCTGAAATTTCGCATTCACATAGAAGTATGCGAAATTTCAGAAAGGTTGGTTCAGTAATCATAACGTGAAGGACAACAAACAAATTCACTTTTGCATTTTTATAATATAGTTAGGATACTACTTAAAAATTTTAATAGTTCTCTTAAATTACTTCACATCTTAACCCTCTCGGGAAAGAAAAAATATTTGAAATATTTGCTTATTTATTTAGATGGATGTAAACCTCAAGCTAGCTCTTTCTTTTCACCGAAATTTGCTACTGAAAAAAAATTTGAAATTTTTTCCGTTCACTTAGGTTGCCTGGAAGAGATTGCACTTGCGATAAGGCCGCCTATTGTACATATTTTACCTATTATAAGTCTCAATTTGTATCCTTTACATGTTTTTGGTGCAATAAAGCATTTTTACTTACTTACTTACTGTGCGAAAAAGAAAAGCAGTAGTATTACTACCCTATTTCTTTTTAGGTCGATGCTCTTTACTTCATCTTGTCCCTGCTTAGTTCAGTTTAGTTATCAGACTAGATCAGCAAGGTTACTTAAGTTTTTAAGCATAAACATAACTATTCAAAGAATCTCATTCATTAGAAGAGCAAATCACTGGGTTTTTCCGCTGCCCATAACTACCAGTCACATAATAACAAGACGAGTCAGTCCCTATCCTGTAGTTATGGCTGTCATATTCCTTTTTTCGCATCCTGTGCTCAGGTCAAACACCTCGGTAATAAACCTCAAGAAACACGCTATTTATACCGACCTA
>JAEMBS010000422.1:0-25000 GCA_018467065.1 Ephestia elutella
TCTCGACTTTTTCGACCTCTTTTGGTGGCGATTTGGACTTGTCCTTTTTGTCCTTGTCGTTGGTTTCCTTTTTGTCTTTGTCTTTGGAGCGGTCGCGCTTGGAGCGCGAGCTGCGGTGGCGGGAGCGCGAGCGAGAGCGGCGCGAACTGCGGTGGCGCGAGTGAGATCTGGAAAATATAATATTTGTTGTTATATTGACATTGACTACGTAAACTACGCTTTTTCTTACTCGTCCTATTATGTAAACAATCTTCACAGTACTTTTGTTTTTACTTTTGTTTCCTTTTTAAAAAAATAAATCAAATATTAGTTCAAACCTAAACATTCTAAAGTAAAACATTACCCATGACATTAACCACGAAAGTATTTTCCTTAAAAAGTCTATTTTACTTTATGTTGTTGTAAAATCATAAAAAGACAAGGTAAGATTGTTTACATAAATAGGACAAGTAGGAAATAAAAACCGGCCAAGTGCGTGTCGGACCACGCATAAAGTAGGGTTCCGTAGTCATTTGTAGCACCGCGCTGTTTTGCATTTCTTGCAAGAAAAAAGTATATATTTTTATTTTATTTAAAATTTCAAAAGTATTCATCACAGGATACCCGAAACAATTTTAAATAAGAGTTTCCGCGCCTGTTTCTTTACGTGAGTGATTTGAAGTTAATAGGTCCGAGACTTTAGAAATTACAGGGGGGGGACGGGGACACCGTGTAAACGACTTTGGCGGGCTATATCTCGCAAATGGTAAAGCTGATAAAAAGTGTTATGTGGAAACTCTACCTTATTTTCATAGTCCTTTTTAACCCTACACAAGGGGGTGCACTCAAAAATAATTCACCCCCCCCCTTTACATGTATGGGGAGGTACCCTTAAAAAGGGGTAATTTTAATTTTTTGTATTTTTAAAAATGAGATCTATATGTAAAGTATCCTCGACCCAAGTTACATGCAAATCAGTTCATAAACGTAGAAGATATTCTGCTGTGACAGACTAGGACGGACGGACGGACTGAATGATCTTATAAGGGTTCCTTGTCGGACTACGGAACCCTAAAACCGGAGTTTAGATAATGCTTTTAGCGTTAAGTCCGCCTTTTGAATCAATAAGGTTTGAATATCATACATTTTATACATAACATTGTTCTTAGATTTCTTCTCAAGTCACCAAGGCATTCTGACTTAACAACTAACGCCATCTAGCGGCAGTAGTTGTATGCACACTAGTAAACTAAACAGTCAGCTAATGTGCAGGTTACCTCACATTCCTTCACGAGAAGCAAACAAACCGTGACAGGTAGTAAATAACTATGGGTGTTACCTGGTGCGGTGTCTATGTCGCGAGCGGGAGCGTCGGGAGCGGTGGCGGGAGCGAGAACGCGAGCGCTTGGAGCGGTGCCGCGAGCGAGAGCGCCGTGAGCGCGACCGCGAGCGACGACGCGAGCGCGAGCGAGAACGGGTCCTGCCATACATTGCATCACTTAAACATCTTTTACTTTTATTAATATAGAAATTTGATATGATGAAAAAATTCCATGTGAGCAGGACTTACTGCATCTTGAGTGCACAAAAATACAAAAAAGTATCTTTTGCTTTATCAACTTTTGACACCTGGTGTTCCGACAAAAAGTGCCCCCAGCGCTAAATACATACTATTTCAACATTATCATCTGCGGTGTTAGGGACATTGGATTAGCTGGTTGTAATGTGCGGAGTTAATAGGCCGCTTTGTAGGCGGTGATAATTAAGTAAATTATTGACGTCAATGATGTTTTGCATCCAATGTTGTCGAATAAAGAATTTAACCTACAGCCTGATTAGTACCACTTTGAATTGAGAGACCTGATGTAGGAAAAATATATTTTTTAACCAAAATGATTAACCATAAATTTTCAGATTCATAACATTAGCAAAATTCACCTGTTGCATCATATAAAAAAAAAAAATGTCAAAGCAGTGATGAAATACATATAAACATACCTTCTTTTGTCTTTAGAGAGTAACCCAATGACAGGATCAATAGCAGCAGAAATGAGGTTCTGGGCCTCCTTCACTCTGCACATGGCTTCCTCAATCTCGCGCTGGGCAGCCTCATTGCTCTTCGTCTGCGGCTTTGAGATACACTGTGTAGCGTGGTGAACCTGAAATTTTTTTAATAGCATATATGAGGAAAGAAATTTGTGATGGACCTATTTATATCACATAAATTTGCAAATTATAAACATTCTAAAATGTTAACTGTGGTAACAATTATATAACAATGCTGTATTTAAAGGGGCTTGGGAGAATGATTGGCCACTTGATATGACACATGACCTATTTAAAAATATAATTGAAGGAAAGGTGAATGGAAGAAGAGGTCCAGGGGGACGGGAGAAAGAGTTATGTAAGCCAACTTAAAGAGAAGGCAGGCATTGTGTCAGAAGTGTGGCGTATACTCCACCGACAAGAGCGCTGCTCTTAAATAAGAAGAAGAAGCTGTATTTAAGGATCTTGATTTGTTTTATTTATAGTATCAATATTAATGTCAAATCAATTTATACAAATACTAACAGCACCTCAGGCGCCATGCCAATGTGCTGTTCCAGATTCTACTCTACCCGTGTACCAAGTTCCATTAAAATCCATTGAGGGGATCTTATCAAAATAATATATTTGACCATGTTCCTATTTAATCTTTTCCCTTGCAACATACATATTGTTAACTGATGTGAGGTGATCAGTGATTGGATATTCCAGTACATATTTACCTACACTTCGAAAAGTACCGAGTGGTAATACCACCTCTAAAAAAAAATAATAATTTTCAATACATATCTTTAACAAATAACTGAATTAAATAAAGATATTGAGTTTTTCTTTTTATTTTATTCCCTTGAAGAACATTTTAAAGATACAATTTTAGTATGGAACTCTAAAAAGTAGAATAATATTGTTCAATCAATAATTTGTAACTAAATTTATATTATTCTATAAAATTCAATAACAATTTATGAATTTTAAATCCCAGTGTTAAAAATTGATTAGAGATGGTATTACCACTCATGTTACATATCTTCGAAGTTTAGGTAAATATGTACTGGAATATCCAATCTCAGGTGTTAACTCACCTTTATTGTTTGACCTTCCACAGTGGAACCATTCAGGTGTAAAGCTGCAAGCACACCCTCTTGCTCTGACATCTCTACAAGAGCATACTTTACAGAGTCTACATCTCGCTCACAGAATCGAAGGTACTTCACCTCGCCTGCTTGACAGATGTGATCAATAAGTTGCTGCTGGGTTATTGCCCCCACATCAGCCACCAGAACCGTTCTCCTGATTTCTTCAATCTTTCTTGCATCATAAGTGGCAGGCAGCGGTGGATAGGGTGGCAGACCTGCTGCTACCATTTTTGGGTCATGTGTTTGAATGACTTGGTTAGGTGGCATACCTTCTAGAGCATTGAGAATATGCGCAGGGAGACGCGGCTCCACACTGCCCAAGCCCGGCACCAACGTACCATTGTTTGACATCTCTAATGCCTTATGCTCATCAGGTATCTCTCCAGATTGCATAGGGATAACAATCAGTGCTCTATCAATGAATACAGTATTAGTCATATGTTGAGCGACATTGACCGTCGCCGAATCGTAGTATTTCACGTAACATATTCGGGATTGTACAGGGCATGATACGTCCCTGATGGTAGGGTAAAGCCTGATGTCATCTATTTTGCCTAAATAACCAAATAATGTCTGCATCTGGTCTTTAGTAGCCTGGGGCGCGATGTTGGTGACCTGTATCACCCTCGTACTCCCCGAAACCATTTTCGAAGACTTACACATGAAGACTCCTTTTCAAACACTATATACTAAAATTACCACACGATATTTTAGGATTCTAAGCTCCTACATGTTGGATTGGAATAAAAGCATTTCTTTCTTACAATGCTTATAAAATTTACAGAAGTTAAAATGAACAATAAACGCACACGCCGCTTTGGATTTTCTCAGGATTTTTTCTGTGGCTTTCTTTCTACCTTGCTTTCTACAGTATGACACCTTTCATGTTGACATTGACAGTACAGTATTATATTTTTTTAAACATATCGATGTTGTTTCATGAAAAGCCAGCCGAGCCATAAGAGCAACACGGCACGGACGCTTCCGTTCCGCGTGCGAAAATCCTTGTTCCTATCACTATCACTACTTATTACTTCAATGGTTGGCCCGTAGTCCGTAGTGATTATTTTCTCTATGGGTTGGCGGGAATTTTAAATCCGAAACGGAGTTGCATTTTCTATTTGTACCCAAGTTTATTTTTTCAACTTATTAAAACAATGTCTTGTGGCAAAATTGAATCTCTAAGAAGTAAATTAATGTCTGGTAAATATACTTATCTAGTTCGTATGAAAAGAGAACCGGTTATCGGCTTTTGTTTATGCAAATTTCTTATAAAAATTATATGTTGTAAAATGACTTAGAAAGAAATTAAACTTACTGGACAAACGTAGGTAGGTACTGATTTAGTTTATGTACCTACATAGTTCAGTGGATATTACGTAGGTATATAAATAAATAAAACTAATACTTACCTATATCAACTATTTCATTTCATACAATCAGTACCTACCTACATACATAATGACGCCAACAAAGCGACGACATCGTCATAAAAAAACATTATTGGGAATTAATTTCATTCTTTTACTGTATTAAGTAACAGTATATCCAACTATAGGGCAAAGGTAAACTCAAATCATTAATGGTTTTCAGCTACAAAAATTAAAATACAGAAAGAATCCCAGGTATACAAACTTCGAAATGTGGAACGATCCCTTTCTGAAGAGCTTTCAACTATAAAAACGGAAACTTCATTTGTACTAGAACAGTTAGAGGTAGGTAAAAAAATTTATTACTGTCCGTAGAATATGTAAAAACACATAATGGTATCTACAAAGTGTGCAATGCAGACTAAATTATCTTCTCGACATTTCATTTGATAAGAATCTCTAAGAATGGAAGATTTATTCACATCATCGTCTTACTTATAGAATACTAGCTTTTGCCCGCGGCTTCGCCCGCGTGAATTTCCCACGTGAGTGAACCGTGCCTTTTCCTGGGATAAAAGGTACCCTATGTCCTCCGTACTTCTAACTATGTGTATGCCAAATTTTAGAAATATTGGTTCAGTAGATAAAGCGTGAAGAGGTAACAAACAAACTCACTTTCACTTTTATAATATTAGTTAGGATCTAAAATTCTGAGTAAAAGAGAACGCACAGCCATGCCATAACTACTGCGGGCGTAGGAAGCTGGGCACGTAGGTTCTCTGTGTGTAGGAGTGTAGGGGGCACTAAGAGGATTTCCCAAAATTTCCACGGGAACGGGATAATTCGTTGTCACGCCGTTTTCCGTCCCTACTATAGATGGGTTTCCAGTCTTCCCTTACGAACCTTACAGATCTCCTTAGCTCTCCACACTCATTGGATTAGCTATCTTCTTGTCTATACTGTCTACCCTTTTAACTACTCACGTGATCATACTTTCGGTTTTCAATTTATTATTGACTAGCTTTTGCCCGCGGCTTCGCCCGCGTGAATTTCCCACGGGAACTGTGCTTTTTCCCGGGATGAAAGGTACCCTATGTCCATCTCCGTATTTCCAGCTATGTGTATGCGAAATTTCAGGAAGATTGGTTCAGTAGATAAAGCGTGAAGAGGTAACAAACAAACAAACAAACCAACAAACAAACTCACTTTCGCATTTATAATATTAGTTAGGATTGTTGCAGGAAGTAAAAGATGCGTTGACACAAATGAATCATCAGATATCCATGATCGATATTTGTAAAGCATCCGAGATGACCAAAATACAAATGCAAAAAGACAATTTGGACGAACACAAAAGAGGTTTCCAGGGTCTCTTTGATAAAGGTTTGTAAATGAGATGTTTGCACAGAAATATTTTTTTTTTTTATTTTTTTTTTACTATTATTATATGTCTGTGGATGTTTGCCACTTTGGTCGATAGTTATAGGTTGACGCCAGTATGTGTACCTATTACTTCCACGGTTGACGCACGTTTCGAAGGCGATTCGAATAAAATACCTACTTACCAACTTAAAAACTCGTGCTTCCTTTAGGTAGGTAGTTACTTTTAGGCGCTGTTCATATAAATTTTTGATAATGGCCATACGATTTATTTATTTTTCGCAAATGAGCTAATCTCTGGAACTGTCGGTCTGTCCGATGCGGCCATACCTATTTATGAGAATATTCCCACGAAAGCAAAGCCACCGGGCACAGCTAGTGTTTTGATAAAAGAGATGATTGCCTTGTCGTTCACAAGCGTATCATTTTTAATCAGAACGCCATCTATCGGAAATTCACAACAAGGAACTGAAGGAAAGGGACGACGCAGAGCAAGAGATAAGGAAACAGAAAGAGGAACAGATGGTGGCGAAGAACGAGCAGCAAGCTCGGGAAGCGGCCGCACTCGAGGAAGAATGTGAAGCGTTGGACCGGGAATGTACCGTTTTGAAAGTAAGCAACACTTTTTGTTGCCCATTTCACTATCCTCGACTATCCGAAACACAAAACACAATCCCTAGAAAATTATGTTTAAATATGTCACGTCACAAATGAGGGTTCATTTGTGACGTGAAGCGAGGCGGAGCCACAAATGAGGGTATTTTTGGATTTCGAGATTTGGATTTTAGTACGTATTATATTTTCCCTTGGTTGACTTTATAATCTGGGCTGGAAGAAAAGCAGCTGGAAAATTCTTTTTTCATTCTCTCCCTGAACAGAATGAAAATAATAGTTTAAACTTTTAACTTTTTCAGAAAAGAAATACTGCCATTATGCTGAAACTACGACGGAAATTAGTTGAAACAGAAAACATCAGACGAGATTTGATGAAGAAGACGGATGCAGAAGTATGCAATTTAAAAGATGCTGAAGAGGAAATGACAGGATAAAGCTTGCCAAAGCAAATAAACAAAAAAGTTGTCTTTATTAAGTATATTTTTGTTAAGATTTCTTGACAAAAGGGAGACAACAAATGTTAAATAACGTAATAATAATAATATAAATAATAATAGTGGGCGCGATACGACCATGGAAGTAATGAGTACTTGTAAGTACTTATTACTTCCATGGATACGACTTCTAGAAGACAAGAAATTTTAATAATAAGTGTATTAATAAATAAAAATAGATTCCATTGACACATGATTTATTAATTACAGGATACAATGTAAGTAACACTGTGATTTATTAAAAAATCTCTCTCGAAAGTTCGTAAGAAGACTTGAAAAAGGGACAAGTGCTCAAAATCATTTTATTTTTATTAGTTTCATCAAATGCTTTTGAGTATTTAGCCGTTAACTATTATAATTAAGTTACTACAATAACTACAAAACAACACGTTATTTATATCTACTATAAAGAGTACACATTAACAAATAAAAAAGAAATAAGGTTATCACACATAAAAAAAAGGTGTGCTTACCACCACGTAAGAAGCAGAAGTTTAAGAGCAAGTGAAAACTTCATCAAGACGAGTTCTTTTCGGCGACTTGGGCCCATAAAATAATAAAGTCTTCAACGCGCCTAAAGAAATTAGACCAATTAAGCTTTCAGCTTTTTCAATATGAAATTTCTATTTTACAATACCTGCTCGCTCGAAAGTATGGAACAGCAGATTTTTTTAAAAATATCAAAGTCGGTCTCGCACGAAAAGTTGCTCATTCATGTATATTCATGAGTACTTTCACCAGCAGAAAAGATGCTGATGATTTTGTATCCACCTGTAGAGTTACCAGTTAACTCAAACTCTAAATGGGTCTTGGGAAACTGGGTAAAATGGGACCCGTCTGGTGCTTGCACTAGTAGCAGTACTGGTGTCCCCAACTAGTAATAGTAATAAAAATAACGCTCTCAAGCCAGTGTTTACAAAAAGAAAATTGTTTTGACTACCAAAACCTACACTAGATAGAGTCAACTTAATCAAATTAAAAGCCCTATAAATACCCGAGTTAAGTTTTCAGTTGTCCAGCTGCAATAACAACGCTACACTTCTTTTGATCCAGTGAGCAGAGGGCTTATCTGAAGGCAGATAGAATGCCAACACAAAATTAGACGAATGTCCCGTAGTAGCCAGCACTCCTTTTCTTTCTAATGTCTTGTAAAGAGGACATCTATATCGCGATCCTTCCTGAAATTCCGTTTTTATTTTTGGATATAACCACACTGCTGGCATATTGTCATTCAAAATCTTAGGTAACTGTTCTCCAATAGCATGAGTACTACGGTCCCAACGACCACCATCCATAAATAAGCCTTGAACATACACGCCCCATTCAGGAGGTTCCATCTCATAATCCACCTTACGTACGTCAAAATCAAAAATAAGCAGATCTATAGGGATTTTTTTAGCTCTAGCAAAGTTTTGGACAGATCCCGTGAGGAAAGCTTGAGTGAAGAAGAAACCAGAAAGCCAAAACGTCGATGGTTTGCCATTTAAATACCAATCTTCTAACATTGCCAAACGTTCTACGAAATCTGTTATATAACTAGGTAAAGGTTTTAAACTTGGATAGGAGACTTTCCTCCAATTATCAGGGATTCTACCAAGAAGCATGTTAGTTGATTGTAAATCCAAAGCCGGTGACATAACGATCAAACCCTTTACTGCTTTTTGTAAATCTAACAAAGAAGCTCGGATTTCATTTAATAATTTATTAAACCTTTCCATTTCTTGAACTAAGACTGTGTTCATCGATTCATTATAATCCACCGGATACTTCTTTTGTGCCTCTTCTATATCATATCTTTTGGGTAATTTAGATAGGATTTCGGCAGCCATTTGTACCAGAATAACTTCAGTATTACCTCCCTCGCCTCCACTTCCTGTTCCTTCAACAAGAACTAATGCTGCAGCTAGATTCATTGACATAGTATAATCTCGAGTAATGCCAGCATTCATATGTAATCCATATACCTCAGGTGGAGGATTCACAGGTACAGACTCTATATGTTTGAGGTAGTCTTGATATTCACATCTCCTTGGTAATCCATATTGTGGACCGATATCACAAAACAAATAATTGGGGTCGTTTACAACCCCGGCATTTACATAATTATCTAAAATTGTAACAATTAATCTTCTATCCCAGTCGTCCGTTACTCTACCTCCATAATTACATTCGCCAGTCAAATATTTGATCGCTACATATTGTATCTCTTCGTATTGATTCAAAAACATTTGTAACTGCATTACAGATATTTGGAAATCTGAATCGTTGAATCCATACTGAATATTCCATCCTAAAGGACCAAACTTCTTTCTTTCCTGTACCACTGCGTGAAAGAAACTTATGCCATATAAGAGTTTACTAAACGGTTTATCCTTATCGGGACATCCCTCATAGAACTCCGGCTCTTTCACAGGTTCAGAAATATAAGATCTGTTAAGATTATGTTGCAGGCCTGTTGGAGGTTCATTTGTCATTTTTACTGCAACTTGCAAAACGGATTGTGGAAATTTATCTGACGGGTAGCTAGTTAACCACATTCTAAAACTTAGATCAGTATTTGTAAGATCGAAGCCTTCAACTATTTTTTCTAGTACTGGAAGCCACGAGACGGCTAAGTGGCAGTTTTGCAAACATACCCACCCACCTTCTAGTTGGGCCCTTTCTATCATAGCTCTTGCAATAGGCCCTTGACCTTGTCCTAAAGAAATAGAATTAAATCTATGGGAATAACCCATACGTTCGCAATATTTGATTAATGCACCCATTGGATCCGACCCTGGAGATAAGATAAAGATTAAAGGAGCAAGGCAGTTTGAATCACCAAATGATTTGCTTATGTCGAATGGAGGCGGAGTTATGTATTTGCGTCCTAACTGTTTTTCGACAAAATCGGAGATTGCGAACGTCAATTTGTCAGGTCTCAAAATTCTTATTACCAGTAACTTTTGAAAATTGCTTAGTTTTTCCTCCCAAACGCCAGGAATAGGTCTTGTGTGAGGGTCAACATCATCATAAACGTCTTTCCATTTTGCGATATCATTAATAAAACTGTCTTTGAATCCAGCATATGCAGGTAAATCAGACAAGCGACATATTTCATCCCAATTTTTGTCCGGTAACCAGTCCACAGGTTTTTTCAAGAGATTTTCTACTGCAATACCTCCAGTTATAAGAAACAAATATTCATCATGTGTCATTTCCCCAGTAGATAACATCATCTTAGAACACATAATGAATGAAAACATAAGTTTATCTTTATCAAATAGCGAACGACACACATTGCTGTACAAGTTATAAGTAAATGTGTCCTTCAAAAATTTAAGTCTTTTGTCTAAATCTTTTGACTTGTTAGCATTTTCGATTGATATGATATACAAATTAATGAACCAAGTTAAAGAGTATTGATACATAGGATCTACATTCGGCAATTCAGTGACACAATAGTATAGTACAGCAGAGTGAGAAGCTATTGGCCGGTAACCGAGTCTGAATTTTTCAATTATTATTTCAGTTTCCACACTAGCTTCTTGTTTCTTCATTATGTCTATAGCCAATAATTTAGAAGAGTCTAAAACTTCAATAGCAGTCTCGTCCTCCAAAATGTCGCCTTTAGATTCTTGTAATGTGCGTAAAATATCATCCTCCACTTGTTTGAGCGCAGCTCGATTAGCAGCACCTTGGACAATAAGTTTTTCTCGTTTTTCTTGCAAATCAGGTCTTTCTTTAGCAACAACTATGCCGAGTAATTGATCCTCCAAGCCATCTTTAGTCAACGCAAAATTGATCAGTGTGACTTTGTTGAATACTTCTGGTAAATAATGAGGATTTCGGAGTTTTGTAGTCATATAAAGCCTAAAATTTGGATGATATTCAATTACGTTTTCGCCCAAAGCGATATATTCTTTACCGCCTTGCATATATGTGTGTTTGAGTAGAACAGGATCTAAAGGCGCTTCAACATCCTCTAAAATACAGTCTATTAACGCAGGTTTCCCGTATTCTAAACATGTTTCTATTACTTTCATATAATTACCATCAGTAAATTTAAGTACTTGCAAGTCATTTGACTTTTCCATGGTTTTAATCCACTTGTTGGCCTGTCCTTGTGGATCAACTAATAAAGACCATCTCATTGAATTGTCCTGGATAATAGCGTTATCAGTAGAAAATGAATCACGGGGTAGTCCTGCAATGCACCAATTTTGTATCTTAATATCTGTGCCTAAAATATCTTTAAATATAAATACGTCAGAATGAGGCATATCTAATGTTATAACAAGTTTACACCATTTATCAATTAGTTCTATTCTAACTGGTAACGTGTAAGGAGACAAATACGCAATAATTCCACAAGACACCAAAATGTCTCCCGCTAAGTTATCGAATAAAAGCTGCAAGTTTTCAGCAGCTAGTGTCCACCGAACTTTTTCACCACCTAAACCTCCAATTAGTTTTTCTGCTCTATAAAGTTTATCTATACATAATTGAACTTCATCTTCTAATGCCTTTTTCTTGATATTCGCTTCTTCTAATGAAGCATTTAATTCAGCGAGTTTGGCTTCCAGTCTGGCCACAGTAGCTTTTTTTTCTTCCAAGATTGCCATCGTCTCAGAAAATTCTCTCTCGGCTGCTTCTAATTTAGCCTTTTTAGGGGCTACAACTTTTGCCACAGCATCATACATGTCCATAGCAATTATCCATTTACATAACCCTTCTGCCGCTGCCGAGGCTTTTGCTATAATATGGGGCTTAAAATCTTTATTCGATAAATATTCTTTTCTTATCTTTTGCATTGTAGCAACTGGGATGTTGTCTTTATCATAGTTTCTCAAAGATTCTAGAAATGACATGTCACCTAAAATTCTTTTGCTAGGTCCCCAGTAATCAAATATTTTTTTTCCTGGATTATCAGGGTCTGGTATTTTGTCGGGAGGAATACCTTTCATCACACAAACAGCCGCCATCACTAGTTTTACAGTAGCCGGAGGATTTTTCATAGACTTGACGATGGTGATGTCTCCAGGTTTAAGAGTATTCAATGCCGCTATAGCATCTTCTAAAATTGGCAATGCGAGTGCCAAGTCTGCTTCACAATCCTGTTTTAGCTCTTGGGCGGCAGCTGCTTGAACATTTGCAACTTTTTGATCTTCTCTGACTTGTGCTGCAGCTTTATCTGCTATAGCTGTCTCTCTTTCTATTTCTTCCATCATTTTAGCAGATTTTGCCGCCATTACAATAAGCTGAGGTTTAAGAGCGTTTAAGTCTCGTTGCATTATAGATACTGCATCTGCTGCTTGACCTAGTTTGTCTAAACCGTTAGTGTACCTAAGTTTAGCCGCCCTTAACTCTCTTTGTTTTTTATTTGTTAATGTAGTAAAGGATTTTATCAAATTAAGATACGACGCAGACGTTATATATGTTTTACGTCCATATTGACTGAAAAAAGTTGCAGATACTATGCGAGCATCTACGTGAAATTGCTTACAGGCTATAACTGCAGAAGCTTTTACTTTATCTGGTACGTTAACTTTCACCATATAATAGTGAGCTACCATTTCCAAAGCATCTTCCGGCCAACTATCATACCAATCAATTGTACAGCAGTTAACTAAAGAGGGATAAAGTCTAAGTCGAGTTCTAAAAGAACTTCCAATAGGGCTGAAGCACAATACAATATGTAGTTTAGCTTTACATCGACCAATAAAGAATGATAGAATTTGCAGTGGACCAATATCAAGATTTCTATTACCTCCTTGTGCAGCTAATCGTACCAATTCTAGAATTTCTTGCTTTTCATCTAATCCGTACAAATTAGGAACTTCTCCGGAATTCAATAAACTGTCTAAATTTTGGATAAAAGTTTCTTCTTTAATTTGACTTTCAGTAAATAGGAAAGTAGTATCCTTATTCAAACCACCAGACTCGCGCAAAACCAATTTGATATCATCGTGCCAATCTTTGACGCTGTATGATTTAGTGATTTCTGGCTGAAATACATTTTGTCCCAAAACAGTGCTAGCCAAACGAGTCAGAGATTGTCGTCCAGAACCACCGACGCCAACTAACAAAGCATTTCCTGATGGCATGGACAAAAGACGGCAAATTTTCGACAAATGTTCTAATGCGTAATCGAATAATACAATCGTCATTTTTGCTTTGTGCATTGTATTATATTCTGCTAACATTGATAATGCTACGTTTAAAAACACTTCCTTAGAGGGTATTTCTTCATATTTTCGTTCTCCTTCCAGACTCTCAGTATCCAAATAGGTACCAAACATCATTCTGCGCACGGTTTCTTGGGTAACTTCACCGTTTTCATTCTGATAAGTATCTAAAGCTGAATCAAAAGTATCTTTCATGAACTCCCGGGTAATTTTTTTAAGCATTTCAAAAAACCACGATCGATCAACGTCATCGACCAACCTGTCAAAAAAGACCCTCAGGATCTCATGAACCCATACTCTTACAAAAGTTTTTTTGTTTTCAGCAGATTCTCTTCTTAATAATGCACAGCCTTGAATAACTCTAGAGATATCTCTTAAATTGAAAATATAATGCGATTTAGCTGGTGTAGGTCTTAATCCTTCCGATGCCTGATCATATATTTCCATGGTGGCCCCAATAATATTCACGATCGCAGGCTGAGCATCCTGACCAAAACCATTTCGTCTCCACCCGAGCTGTAAAAGGGACATAAATATTTTTGTCATACTTTCATTAGAGAATACATTAATGGAATAGATGTTAAAGTGACGTAACATTCGAGGATAAATTAACTGACGACTGCCACCTACTGGTCCGATAGCTCCATAAAATATCGTATCATAAATATACAGTTTTTCCGTAGTCTTAAGGTCATACCAATGTTTTTGGTCGAAATATAATCTTAATAATTCAATGGCAGGTTGAGCACCGTATACTTCTTTAGCAGGCATATTCATATCGTCAATAAAAATTATAGCCTGTTTTTTTCCTTTTGTAGGGCCGTAGTTATTTTTTCTTCTTTTAACCAATTTTGAGATCACTAAATCTTGAGTTTGATTAGCAGAAGTTGTAGTAGTGAACGTTATAAACCCGGGTGTATATTTTTCCATGTCTAAATTATTCATCAAAAAATTCTGGACATAAAAGCTTTTACCTGTGCCAGTTGGACCGATCAGTAATATGGGTTTAAGGAATTTTGAATGCAATCTTAAAAGGAATATATATTTTTCTGTTTCTAAAGTGGGTATAACAGTTTGCAGTAGATTTATTTGTTCTTTGACTTGAACCGCTTTAACATACTCGAACCAGGGCTTCCAACATCCCTTTCCTTTGTACATATAATAATGATCAATAAGCATACCCTCCGATGGAATCGATACATCAAGTCTGTCCATGTCAGCTGGAATACCCTTTTCTCCTCTGAAGTATTCTTTAACTAACTCGTCAAATTTCTCTCTTGACTCGGTATTTAAAATACCACCAACTCCCCAAACGAATGCACACATACATGAAGCTAGAAACCAGGTGCGCGTATACTTTGTATCTTCTTCCCCTTCTATAGCATTATCCATCAACATTTCTATAAGACGGAGTGTGCTGATTACTAAATTAACTTCCCCACCTGTCACCAACTGAGTGCAGTATTTCCTAACAAAATAAATTAACGGATTAAACAACCAATCGCAAATTTCAAATATAAATTCCTCATTTTCGTCAAGCCAATAAGGATTAAGTGTATTCACCCACGATTTGTAAAAAGGCATGAACCCCAGTGAAGAAGATTCCATATAAATCATACCACACCTGGAAACAGTAGCCGGAGAAGCTTGTGATAAGTCCATAACTTCAAAAATCATCGACATTACGTTTGACATTGCCATCACTTCTCCAGACGTTAAACATAGTTTTTTATTGTCATCTAAAACGGTGTTCATATTTTCAATCCAAACTGCGTCTACGGGTCCATCAAATACTATCCACTTTCTAACAGGTGTATCTTCAGATGCAAAATCCCTGAATGTAGTAGCTACTATACCATCCGTCCACTCATAAGATATCGGGTCAAAAGCTCCATAAAGCTGACCCATAGTTACGGCTTTTGGATTGAGTACTTTATACATAGATGCGCATCCACCAGGTTGATTTCTTTCCTCCATTAATGTTAACCCTTCAGCTAATATTTTTAATGTCATAGATTTACCAGCAAAAGGATCTCCCACTAACATAAATCCGTGCCTAACAATCATCATTTCGTACGTTTGAATAATTTTTATCAAAAAACTTTCCATAGGTTGTAAATTATTTATGGCACAACGATCTATACATGCATTTAAGAAATTTTCGTAGTCTGGTTTTGGTAGAGAGATACCAGGAAACAAGTCTGATATAATGCCTTCAAATAATGGGACATCAAAAGACAAGAACTTTGGAAGATTGACATCCGTAATAGATCGAAGTAATAATATACTTTCGCTTTCATGAGGAAAGCTTCTTTTCAAATTACCAGCAGCGGAAAGCACTGTTTTGACCGCTCGCATACCATAATCGTAATGGTTTTGAGATGACAGCTGCTCTGAACAAAGACGATACGTTGTCACAATTTTAATAGATAAGTTACGAGCATCAATGAAGCCAAATGAATATAGGGAAATTTCACCAATCATAGCATAGTCAGGGACCATCATGGCTACCGTTCGAAATAGCACCTTCAGATTATCAGGCAATTCAGACCGCCCAGCATATCCAGGATTCATTGTGATGCAGACGTAGCATGCCGGATTTAGTGTCAAAATTGTTCCTTCAAAATCGAAAGTCTCTAAATGTTGTCTAACCGCTTGCACTATACATAAAATTTGCTGCGCTATTACGGACAATACTTCAACTTCAATTCGATTGAATTCATCAAAACATACCCAAGCACCACATGAAGCTAAACCTTTAAAAAATTTGCCCATAGCTTTATAATCTAGACCGTCTGAACAATTAAATACAACGCACTGAACAGCAAGGGCTTTGGCCAAGTCTTTTGTAGTTTCTGTTTTACCAGTTCCAGCAGGACCCTCCGGAGCGCCATTGAGATGAAGATAATAGGCACCGATCAACGTACGATAACAACGATCGGTTAAAGGTGTGATCACTAATCTATCAGAATTTCCTAAATATTCATAAGCATAATTTACGACTGCATTGATAATTTTAACATATACCTTTTCATCTTCCCAATAATAACGTAACTGTGAAAGCCACTGGAAATCTGTGACTTCAGTTACATTTTTCCCAACCAGTTCAAATATTACATCTTTTGCATGTACATCTATTACAATAAGTGCTTTCACAGTAATGCTACTTAATTTAGTTAAATCAGTTCGACGGATGATTGCCACAGTTTCATTGAGTTGCTTAGTTAAACTAACATGAAATGCTTGAAGTTCACTTAATTTGTGAGTATTCAAAGCTTCATGGACGTCTACCCCCCAATAAATTTGAGATACGCCTAAAACGACCATGCCTTCCCATTGCAATATCCATTCTGCTCGTCCCAGAGTCGGATAATCATAATAAGATAATTCTGTTTCAGATTTTACAGCTGCCAACATTTGTTCTTCTACTTGTACAAGCCATTTTTCAACTGACCCTCGAGCGGCAGCTACACTTATTATTTCCAAAAATTCTACTTGTTCACCTTCCATTGATATCATTGCAGATATATTAAACTCTTCGTCAAACACTAGTCTGTTGATGCCTTCAAAACATTTTTTCAAGTGAGGCTGTACCTTTAGAGGATTCTTGGTCTCAGACAATATTTCCAGCATTTCGTCGTTTGAAAGAAAGAAGAATCTTGGGAAGTACAACCTTTTCTTTTCTAAATAGTTATTAACACCATCATTTATCTTTTCTAACATACCAGAAGCTATTCTAAATGACTCTAAAACACCAGCTCCACCAGCTATTTCGAGAGCATGAGGATCTTTCTCGACGGATCCCATGTAACGGCGATAAATATTATTAACTTCCACAAACATTACTCCTTCTTCTGGCATTTGAGCAACAATATCCTTTGAAGAGAATATGGGCAATAAGTATAACCACTGGCTTTGTACTTTTCCCCATTCATCAATAGTAGAATTGACTCGCATTATTTTCTCGTACCACGCTCTTACCTGGGCCTCGAAGGGTTTAACAAAAGCAGATCCTCGCATACCGATCGTTTTAACTATGTGGTCATCTAATACACTTTGAATGTCATCAAGACCAGAAAGTATATAGATCCCAGTATCTTTATATGGGCTAGTCTTGAAACAAATGTCAGTCCATTCAGCTATCATTTTATTCAAATTGGTTATTAAGGCTAGTTCTTTAGTTGCGGCTACACTTATAATTTCATATTGATCAATTTCATCCCATAGATCAAAATTAATAATCTTTCTTAAAGTTGTGCCAGCTGTCGGGGTTAAGTCAAAGCCAGCAATCGTAGACATTTCGTCCCAATGTCTTTGAACTAACGCTGGATTACACATGATATGAGCCATCTGTACATTCGGTCTCCAACTCTTTATTTCTGTCGTAGCTTGCGCACATAATTTCATCGGCGCAGGGACGTTATTAATATCGAGATCATCTACCAACCCTTGAAATCGTTTCTCTACGCCTTCTGCGATTTGCTGTTTGATTTTAGCTTTATAGTTTTTACCAAGCTTTAGAAACTCTTTATAGTAAAAATCATGATCTTGTTCAATTTTTTCGTGATCCATATATTCGAATGGTCCATCCATCCATGTATAATAACTGCGTTTCCAACGATGGACTAAATGAATTAAACTGTGAAAAGGTATAATAAAGTCTTTCAATTCTTCCAAGTCAGGGTATGATGTAACAGGAAATTTAAAAGTGACTTCTTCATTGTTAATCCAAGCTACAAGTTTATCACAGTCATGTAGTCGGTGTACAAGTTTTCTTAAATACTCTAGGTATTCTAAAGTATGTTCAATATCATCCATATTGTCAAGTAATTCAAGATAGGGCGTCATTTCTAAAACCTCTCTATTTAAAAATTGAATTTTAGATAATAGGTTTTCTTCCATTTCGGCCTTGAAAGTCTCATAAGCAGCTGCGTTTCTCTCAAATATTGGTTTTATGTCTTTAATCCAATTGACTGTACGTGTATTTGACTTCACATGCTCTTCAGTCAGTGAAGTCATTTCTAAAAGATTTGAAATTATGTTGATTTGTGTCATAATTCTCTCTTTCAAAGCTTCTACCAAAACAGTTTTTGCGTGTAATATGTAAACTCCTTGTTCAATTAATTCTGCAGCATTTTCTGGTTCCTTCAATGCTTTCGCGGCTATAATTTCAAATTCTGCACAGATACTATCATTTTCTTCAATATGCGTTTTTACTATGCCAGCTATTATATCATTTACGAACTCCAACGCTTTGCGTTTCAAACCATCAACCATTCTTAATTGGCAAACGACTGCGCAATTAAAATACTCATTTTCTAAAACTGCTGTTATTTCAGAATCTATAGCTTGGAAATATTTTATTTTATCACGGCCTACCTCGAACTCATCGTTTTCTGCTATGAACTGTTGAAGTGCAGCTTTTGCAGGAGCACCGTAAAGCATATCATATTCGCATCTTAATTTTGCTGTATAATCTAAAAGCGGTTGAAATACTATATCGAGTTGATCTTGAAGTCTTTTATGACCGTCTTGGTACAACCATTCATTGTAATTTACGGGTAAAGCGTCGTAGTTATAAGGTATTCTAAGATATTGCTCTATTGGCATAAGTCTTTGCGATATATGCGAAATAGCATCGGCAATGTTGTGATATACTCCATAAACAGTTTCAAGTGAAGGATCGAAAATAAATTCACCATCAAAATCTAAGGCAATGTTTAGAATAGGGACAACGTCGGGATCTTTAAGTGATTCTATAATAGCATCGATGGATCTACGCATAAGTTCTTGTATTTGCATCGATATCATTTTAGTAGCGCATATAACGAAATCCGGAATCTTTTTTGGTCGTATGCCTTTTAGACATCGAGGGTTTTTTAGCCAGTTCACAAGAATAGCATACCACGTACTAGACACGAGATAGTCTGCTTTCTTTATTGTATCCAATATTTTCGACTGAAATACATCTAAATCCATGGGCCCTTGCGCTCGATATTTAGACAAATCTATTATTGCTGAAGGGAAAGTTTTCTCAGATGATTCTAGTACCAATCTGATAAAAGGATGTAAGAGTAGAGAGCCGTCTTTGAGTTTCTTTCTGTATTTCAGCATTTTTTCGTAATTGGCTGTGACTCCTTCAAACTTGAAGTAAGGTTCTTGGTATCGCTTGCGGGAGACGCCAGGGACGTCACGGATGACGGTTCTGACTGCGTCGTAGTGGAGGTCGCGATTCCAGGCCGCTTTACTTTCTTCTATGAGATCCTCCATAACCTGGGGGTAGGCTTGCCTGTGTTTGAGGGGGACCAGGCTGCGGATCTTGGTTTCCCAGTCGAGCAGCATGGGGGGCGGCTGTATCTTGTGCGCACACTCGCGCAGCACGGCGATGTGCCGGCCCTGCGAGATCTCGAGCCGGTCCCGCTCGTCTCGCGGCACCGGGGGGCGCGCTATTTGTACTTTTCTCTCCGTAGCCTTTTCCTTCAGGACCCTATGGTACTTGGCTTGCTTATCCTGGAATCATAATATTAAATTGTTAAAATATAAGTATTGTAAGGATCCTATACATTTTCAGTTGCTGATAAGATTAAATTCGTTGTAACAAAACAATTTTAAAGTAAAAAGAAAGCAAGCTGCATTCTTGTCCTGAATGGCGGCTGCTTTTTTTTGCCTGAAGCCCTAAAATATTAACGGACGGAAGAGTTCGAAGCAAAACATCGTGAGGACACCTGCACACTAGCAGATTGTTCAATTTACTGGTGTGTATTCGCCTGCTGCTGCTAGATTGCGGTAGTTGTCAAGTCAGATGCCTAACAGACTTGAGAAATATCTAACACCAGTGTTATCTCTAACATACTCGATAAGAAAGAAAGAGATCCCCTTTCCCCCCACTGCTCACTCAGTTTATTAAGTTGAACAGTTGGTCCTTTATTAAATGTATTCATTATTTCCCAACTATATACTTACACACTGCTCAACTGTTTTTCACAAGTCGCATTTAGTCTGGCAATTAAATAAATAGGTACATACCTTGATCCGATTATAAGGCGGCAATGGCACGAAGGGTAACTTCTCCATAGCGCTGGTATCTGGAATCGGCCGCATGATAGGCACCCTGCACCCATTCTTCGTTTGCAAAAGCTTCCTCAGTTCGCTCTCGTTCATCTTCAGTTATTCAAGCTAACAAACTATACACTAATCTACGCTATAATATTCAAACATTTTAAGAGAAAGTAACAAAGTTATCATTCTATGGCAATAAAGAAAAAATATCGCATAAAAACATAGTAATTGATTGAAGAATGCTACGCGATTACCATGGTAACAGCTTTGTACTTTGACAACAGTATTTTTTTTAAATTATCAAAGATTTATTACGTACGATGTAGTACCTCCATGGACCTGAATGGTTTGATCAATAACAAAGGAGCAAATGTCGATCAAAGATCTCAATGACCTATTTTGTTGAAAGAGGTGATTTAAGAAATCACCAAGAGTTTTTATTTTACTTCAAATCTTATCAATACAAGGCATCAATTTGGTCCTTTTCTGCTGCTGAGCTGATAAATCATCAACTAGAGTGCAGGTTTCCTCACTATATTTTCCTTCACCGGAAGCTAGTGGTGGTCGATGAAAACTACTATACATGCATCAGTCAGATTGGTCTATAAACTCATATTGCACGGGCATGATTCGAACCTGGCGCCTTTGCAGTCACAGGCGGGCGCCCTACCACTCGCCACCACCGCTTAGATTTGGTCTCTATGCAGTGTCAAATGTTTCCGTCTATTATGTACGAGAAATCAAACACAAATGAACACATCATGTGAATTATATTCGCACAAACAATAAACAGATGCACAAATATAGTGTAGGTCGATATATACATTTCAGTTTTTACAAAACTTGTCCTTAATTTAATATTTACATTAAATCACATTAATAATTTTTCGTTTTGCAACTACCTGAGACATTTTTAGTTTAATGGTATACAGTCAGATCAATAAATATTTTTTTTTTTAAATAATAATATCATCAATTAAATTGGAAGGTGATATCGTAATGTCTAATGATAAAGCGTCTGATGGAATATGGAATGTTAATTTATTAAGAAAA
Organism: Ephestia elutella; assembly: GCA_018467065.1. Taxonomy (NCBI): domain Eukaryota; kingdom Metazoa; phylum Arthropoda; class Insecta; order Lepidoptera; family Pyralidae; genus Ephestia; species Ephestia elutella. Next base: position 21,300 of record JAEMBS010000422.1, read on the forward strand.
CTACGACTTACAATGTTTTCAGTCGCAATGTATACTCGTAATATGTCAAAAAGCTAACAAATTTTACAGAAATAAATTAAAGTTATTAATGGAAGATTCGTGTATATCTTTGACATGAGCAGTCTTAATTCGATGTGAGTAATTTAAAAAACGCATGGCACTGCCTATCAGGGTCTAAGTACTAACACCCATTAGGAACGTTATAAACAATTTCATTTTCAAAATGAAACATACAAAAATATCTTTATTTACCTATACATCAATGGAAAATGGCAATTTTTGTACAAGTCTAGCTTTACATTACACGAACAAACTTATTCAATTCCATAATAGCTCTAGCTAAATTTAAACGATAAGTTGATCACTGCAAATGCGCCCGAGTATTTTCCCTAACGATCCTTACATGTAATGACTAATAGCGTGTGATGCACTTGAAGCACTTACTTCGTTCTTTATAAAAATGCAGGACAAAGCTCGCCGCCAAATGTTTTACATCTGCTCATGACATTTTGCTAAATTTATTATTCAATTACCAAATATTTACAACTTTTAAAAAGATTTACAAAATTTAACTATTGGTGTTCTTTAAATTAAAAAAAAAATATCTCCATAAACAAACGGGTTCAAATTCCAACCCATTCAAAACAATAAAAAAATATAAATCCCGTGTAAATTAAAATTCGAAGTCCTTCCCTTTAAATAAAATTAAATAAATATACTCTCATTAACCCGATGACTTTTTTAGGCACACGTCACATAAAATATGAGGTTACAGCGACAATTTCCCTGTACGCTGATCAAAACAGTGCCTATTAGATGGTTATATACATGTATTTATAATAAACTGCTTATTTGCTCTCGCTATTTTGAAACTAAAACCAGTTTTTATTTACATTTGTATTTTCATATTTTGTAAATTGTTAAATATATTTTATAAACGCAATAAAGGTGGCTGTCGTAAAACATAGCTGTCACTGTGAACAAAATAGCCCAATCACTTTATCGAAACTTGGCCTTCAGTAAGAAGTGTATAAATAAATACAACGTAAATAGTTAATGCCAATACGAAGATTACCTCCCTGGTAACTTTAATTTTTTACATTTAATTTTACCATCTCTAATGAGAACGCCTTTTTCCGGTTACGGAAACAATGATCAAATGATGTTTTACTTTTTACACAACCGACAAAAGAGTGTTATGTGTTAGGGTTCATGCATATGAGATTTTTACTCCCATGCGCCTTGGCAGATATAGATGTATGAAGTATCCTTAGATTCCTTATGGACTTTAGCCGACCAGAAAAGCTGTCATGTTTTCAAAATTAACTTATTATTGCACATGGTGTCAATTCCTGGAACGTTTGTAATAGCCTCTGTTTTTTACTTTGTATCAAAAAACATTCTTTGATATGGTTTATATTGTTAGCGACTATATACAGTATATTCTTCTTTCTAACCTTTATCCCACTCATGTGGGGTACGTAGTCGCGTCGTCTCGCGCTCGGTGTCCATTAAACATTATTTGAATGGATAAATATGAAAAATAATAACGATATAGGCTGGTTGGATCGGGAATCGAATATTACATACCCTCGCTAACTAAGTCCGATAAAAATCACCCTGTATAATAAACAAGTCGATGTAAATGAAAACAAATTATAAAAAACTTCCTACCAGCACAGCGAGAGCAGATATCAGTAGCTATCTAAGAGATTACAGTTACGCCCAGAGTACAGTGGGCCGCATGAAGGGTCATACACTCGCGCCGAGTAGTCGCTCGTCTGCCGAGTGTTCCTCCTCGTCTGATCCTGACTTCTCTTTCTTGATGGACTGGTATCTCACCTGGAGAAAAAGTAGTTTCGATATTAGAAGAAAAGAGGGCAGAGGAAAAACTCATTTTCGTATTTTTTTATGTAAAACATCTATTGGCGCGGCTTGGCAGTAAAATCGACTCGAATGCCGTGACGGCAAATGGCATGACGCTGTCTTGGCTCGATGCTCAGATATTTTACATCTGCCGGTGGCAGGCATCCTGTGACAGCCAACTTTTTTTTAAAATCAATACTTTGGTTTCAGACCTGCCAATATTCATTGTCTAATTTACCCAGCAATTATCAGAGGTCAGCGACCCTACGATAAGAGCCGTTAGTAGTTGTCATTATGATAAACTAATGAAGTACCTTCGTCTTTATTTTAGAGCTGACTCCTCGCGGGTGGTACATCAGGAAATTGTCCGTCACCCAGAATATTAAAATCTGAAACAATGTAGAAGAATTGGGTGTTTAATCAGAATGACCTGTTCTTTACTATATTCACTGGAAATACCATTTGACTTGAAAAAATATAGTTTTTGACTATAAGTCAGTATACTATTAGTGACTTGAAAAATTGAATAATAGGCCAACTTATATTACACAATATTTAAAATCATGATGACCAAAAACTTTATCTGAAGTAATAATGATTGTTTGATGTTTTTTTAGAAATGAAAAATGCTTCATAACTCTTTTCTGACAACGTTACTTAAGGTATAAAAACATTATAAAGTTTCGAAGTTCGCATTTAGTCAAATATAAATACATTTTTTTTCTTTTCTTAACCTGTTGAAGTGTCCCACTGCTGAGAAAAGGCCTCCCCTTTCTCCTTCCACAAATACGACAAAAGAAAAAATATATTTTTTTTACCAATACAATATGGTTGATTGATAGTCACTATTGACGTCAGTATACCAACGTGAACTCTGTACGTCACCATGTTTTAACAGCTTGTAAACAAGTGTGCCAATATTTGATCAAATGTTTAAGTAACTGCCAAACCAATTCAATGAATTTATTGGCTTGATATGGCAGTGTATATTTGATGGATAACAAGCCCAATAAAAAAATATATATATTTTTACGGGGGTCTTACAACGAAATATGATAATCAATACCAAAGCTTACAAGACTCCGCCTATTGAATTGAAATGGATGGGAGTCTTCCTCATAGTCTTATCTCAATTTATGCGCAATCAGTACAAAGTACACAATATTAGCACAGCCTACCTATATATATGGTTCATCATATGTCTTATTAAAACTGTGATATTAGTTTTTTCCATTGTGACTGATCTTATTACTTAGATTATTATCCTTACATTTATGTTTATATTTCTATGGGTTTTCCATGGTACGCATAAAATCTATATCAAGAAGAAAAAAACTTTTTTCCATGGGTATGAAATTAAAAATTAGAAACCCGGATATCGTGACACATGGCATGGCAGATGACTAAAACCAGACGCCAAACATTTAATGTACTTATTTATCAGGCAGCTACATATTTGATAATACAAGTGTGTCATGCTAATTAAAGTATGTAATTTGATAACTTGTTAATATTTGGTAGGACTAGAGCTACCATTGGCTTATTTTTTTTTTTCACCAGATTGGTGGTCAGTCTTCTACCACTGCCTTACAGCTTAAAAGTCGTAAAATGGGTATTAAGCATTGAATTATAAATAAATATGGAAGTGTAACTCTCATACAACGAACGCTCAAATCTTGGTTCCATTTACGCAAACAAATGTACTTAAATACAACAAGACACTCACACATTCTCATAGAAGAAGCTAGTACACGATTGGGCGCGTCAAGGTCACGGGGCGGGGTCAACACACCGCGGCAGCCGGCTACCGCTCAAACAAACGGCCAGCCGCTTGG